>JAJPUD010013362.1:0-44751 GCA_023553655.1 Myrmecobius fasciatus
TTCCTTCCCTCCTTCTTTCCTTCCCTCCTTCTTTCCTTCCCTCCTTCCTTCCTTCCTTCCTTCCCTCTTTCCTTCCTTCCTTCCTTCCTTCCCTCTTTCCTTCCTTCCTTCCTTCCTTTCTTCCTTCTTCCTTCCTTCCTTCCTTTTCCTCCTTCCTTCCCTTCCTTTCTTCCCTTCCCTCCTTCCATCCTCACTTCTTCTTTCTCTCTCTTTCTCTCTCTCTCTCTTTTCTTTCTTCCTTCTTTCTTGTACAAAACAAATATGGAGATGTTTTACATGATTGCATGTGTAATCTATATCAGGGGAGCAGAGTAAAGAAAGGTAGGATTTGGAACTCAGAACTTTGCTTAAAAATATTTATATGTAATTGGAGAAAAATAAAATATTTTAAAAAATGAATTTAGGTGGGGTTTTTAATTCTCTGATATTGATGATAAGTTTATAAAATGGGGATTCAAACAAATATAATAAACATTATTGAGAGATTCTTATGGTAAGAGAAAAAGATAACATTCAGATTAGGAAGTTTAATTTTCAAATTCTTTAAAAGAGATATCCGTATTTGGAGCATTTCATAGGAGATACACCTTATCATTTATCGTTTTCTTTTCTTTTCAGGTTCAGTTTGATCGCTATCTATCTGCCCCAGATAACTTATTAATGCCACAGCTAAATTTCCTTCTAAGTGCCACAGTAAAGTAAGTATTTTAGTTTTTAAATAAGTTATAAAAATTAAAGTATTAACTAGATCCAAATTAATTTATGCTTCAGTATAATTTCTACCATAACTGCCAGAAATTTAACATTATGGATATTACAGAATGCAATTTAATCTCATGTCATAGATTTAGACCTAGAAATAACCTTAAGAGCTATACAGTCACCTTTCAGTTTATAGATGTGGAAACTGAGATTCAGAAAGATTAAGTTCCTTGTCCATGGTCATATATATAGATAGGACTGGGAAATGAACCGTGCTACAAATCTATGCTTATTCCAGTGCACCATTCTGCCTTCTGTTAGCTTGGGTTGAACTCCAAGTACTCTTTTTGTTTGAAAGTTGGATGGATGAATAGATGTATGTATGTATGGATGGATGGATGGATGGATGTATGGATGGATGGGTAGATGGATGGATGGATGGATGGATGGATGGATGGATAGACAGATAATAAATAGAAAGATAGATTGATAAATAGATATATTTTTGCTAAGGCCATAGTTCCAGATTCTCATGCATAGGCAGATTGTAATGAATTTTGACATAAATCATAAATTCATAGTAGAATACTCTTTTTATGGTATTTTGGTTGTGTGGATCTGAATAGCCACTTTAGAACCTCATAAAATATTTTAATATTATATAATTTAGATATTTTATAGACTAAAAATATTCATCTGAAAGGGAGGTGTTATTCTATCTGTACTTTGCATTGATCACATATCTGTATTATTGTGTTTATCTTTGGGAATCACAATTTCAAAATGGCACTGATATTCCCAGGATAATCAGAATAGTGAAGGACAAAAAATCACTATGAATAATTTTCTTACACTGAAACAATGAAATATGCTAACTTGATAAGCAGAGTTGCTGAATATTGGAAATACTACTCAGAGGCTGAATATCCATCTATTGAGAGTATTCTTTTGTTAGCTTGGTGAATGTTCTACATCAGTTATTGTATCTCTTCTAACCCCTAAGATTCTGTGATTCCAAAATGCATTAACTACATCCAATTACACCTCATAAAACATGGCAGCACGTACAAAGAACCATAGTTTATCTCTTGATGCCAGAGTTTTAAATTAGTTAAACAATATTTACCAAATATTTGTATTATTTGTTTGATTTAAAATTATGTTTGAAACCTGAGGGGACAGAATATATTAATTTGTAGTCTTACATTGACTGTATTAACATGAGAAAATTCACAATATGATATAATTTGGAATGGGGAAAATCAAATATATTTTAGAATATTTAGAATTTTACTTTGAATAATTTGTTACATGAAGGCTTATTAAAAAAAACAATTTTTAACTTATCCTTTTAACAGGAGAAGATTGTTGTGATTGGTGAAATCTGTCTAATGACTTGGAATTTAGGTTTATATAAATTTATTTTAAAGTGATTATAATTGTTAAATTACTATAACCACACAACAGAAAAGTTTTTTTGTCTTGCTACCTAAGTAATCACAGTGAATTCTTCTGGTTAGAATGTTTAATACTTAAATGTAAATTAAAGAGACTAGTAATAGTATGGGACATTTTAAGTGGTCGTATTTCTTTCTTTAACCTCTGGAGTCTCATTAAGTTTGGCTTAAAGCCCAAACAGTTCCATGCTGACAGGCTTTTGGCATTTTTAAAACTTATGTATTTGCCAAAATTCTGTGAGTTATTGTCATCTGAGAAAAATATTTTATATTGGTCAGACTGTACCTGGACTTTTTAGTTCTGAGTATTACATTTTGTGAGAGAAATTAATCAAGCTAATGTAGGCACATCTGAGGTTAGTGAAGAGATTCAAAAGCATGTCATGTGGGGGTCTAGTTTGCCAAATAAAGTTTAGAATGAATATATTCTGCAAACATAATGTTTTATCCCATTGTTATTTAGTAAAGACATTTACATTTCCCATTTCATAAGTTAAAATTAACAGTTTCTGATGGCCATAAAATATAGTTTTTATAATTTTGAAATTCTTAGTTTTGGGGACTTGTACTTTGCTAATATATATTTGCTATATTATGCTATCATAATAAATAATATAAATTAAAATTCATTAACAAAATCAAAGTGTATTGATTCCTCTGAAATTTCAAATTAGCTGACCTTTTTTCTTCATATTGAGAAAAATAAAATGTCATCTGGAAAAGTATTCTAAAATTAAATAGCTCTGGCCTCTACTTTTTTGCCTAAATGAACAGAAACTGGAATAATTACTTTAGAAAAATATTCAGTAGAGCACCAGCCCTGACATCAGGAAGACCTGAGTTCAAATGTGGTCTCAGACACTTAACACTTCCTAGCTGTGTGACCCTGGGCAAGTCACTTAACCCCAATTGCCTCAACAAAAAAAAGAGAAAAAAAAAAGTATTGAGAAATTCAGGGTTTATTTTGATATATGAAACATTTTAGAAACAAATATTTTAATCAGAATTTTTTACACCTGTTTTCTAATAATATATTTTAATGATACATTCCTACTTTGAAAAAAACAATTGTCTTTATTTTCATAAGTTCAGAGTATATTTTATTTGCACAGTGTATTAAACAAAAGGAAAAGTTTCTTAATTGAAAAATAACATTTTAAAATTCTTTAGTCACTGATAAAATGAAAATTACTATTGTATATTTTCATATACCATATATTTCCCTTCCTTCTAATGATATTTTAAATAGAAATTGAATATATATACATATATCATATATGTGGACTTAACAGTGTTTTATAAATGCTAGATATTTTACTTTGTCCTTATATTATGCTTTTAAGATTTGCAAAGTGCTTTCAGCTTATTATCTCTTTTGATCTTCAGAACAATCCTTAGATAGTCATTATTAACATGTTAAGAATGAGAGAAATGAGCTGTTAGAGAAAATAAGTGCCTTGCCCAGTCATACAGCTAGTGAGTCTCTAAGGTAGGATTCATATCTAGATCTTCTTTACTGCTAATCTAGGAAAAAATGCACTCTTGAAAATTAAGGGTGCTAGTCTACAGGATGATGTGTGTTTCTATAGTTTTGATTCTTCTGGTATATCATTACTCTATCTTTTTTTCTTTTTTCTGGATTGCTCTATAATAACTGTCATTGATGTCATGCCCAGCAGTCAGTATCAAGTAACTGGGATAGACATGATTCAAAGTTGTAGAAATTGGAGTAGAAAGGAGGGAAATTGACTTTTAAAATTCTATAATTTGGTAGTCTAGGGATAATCCGTGGTCCTGGACCTGTGATTGCATTGGCGTAAGGAGCTAAGCTGAAAGACGCCTTCTCTAAAATTTATAGTCTTAGAAATTTGCCTCAAGCACTGAAAGACTCATAAATGACTGTTCAGTTACAGCCAGGATGTGTCAAAGCCAGAGCTTGAATCTAGGTCTTCCTGGCATCGTGGCCAGTTCTTCATCCACTAGACTACATTATCTCTTTAGTAAGATTTGGTAGGATAAAAACCTATGTCCTCTAAATATATAAAGGAAATACAAACTTTCTCAGCCAGTTTGCCACAATAAGAATACATCCCTTTCTCATACTATTCTTGCATTATTTTTCCACCAGAAATTGAACCTACTTTCTTCATTTTCAAGAGAAGATAAATTTATTCATTTACAACTTTCTTCCCTTTCTACCCTTGCTGTTTCTTTTATCAACTCCCTACTTGCATGGACCATCCAGAGAATCTATCTGTAAATGAAAGTAAAAAAATATGGAAAGTCCTAGATAGCAAATTATATGAACAAATGTTGTAATGCATTATCTTTGTATGAGTCATTCTAGGCCTTTAAAAAATCTGCTGTTATATTAAAGAAAAAAAAAACAAGATTGTATGGCCTTATTATAATTTACATATTCACCTTTAAAAGTAGGGAATTGGATTAGATGACTTTTCAGGTTCCTTCTAGCTTTAGAGTTAGGATCCTATAATCCTTTTATGTGTAGTTCTGTCTCTCTCATCTTATTCTTTTTTTTTTTTTTTATAACAGTTGCTGATGCAATTGGGGTTAAGTGACTTGCTCAGAGTCACACAGCTAGGAAGTGTCTGAGACCAGATTTGAACTCAGGTCCTCTTGACTTCAGGGCTGGTGCTCTAACCACTGTGCCATCTAGCTGCCCCTCTCTCATCTTATTCTTGAGGACAGTCATCCCACTGGCAGGCTGAGTACCCTTGGAACCAGTGTACCAAAAAGTATCAGCAATGAGAATGGAGGGAAGCAGGAAATGGATCTGAGTTCTGGACAGACCGCACCCTCCCCTCTTCCCATCTTCTCTTGTTCCTCAGACTCACAGTCTTGGCTTACCTCCTAATTCTCCCCTCATCTGCAGCCTGTTGGCAGGTTCTTTTGTTTCATCCTTCACTGCGTCTTTAATATGCATCCCCTTGTCTCCTCTTGGCAGCTGGACCAGGCATTACCTCCCACCTCATGCTACAGTCAATTATATCCTCCTAAATGACCAACAACTGCAACATTTTAAAAAGCTAAGCTAGCAACTTTATAAGCAACACATTTAACATTCATAAGGTGCTTCATAAAGTAGTGAGTACCTATGGCTTATAATTTTAGATGGCACTAACGATCAGGAATGTTATACAGAGTATTCTTACACAGATGGGACTTCAGTATCACCTTTAAGCAAACCTCCCAGATTTGTCTCCTTCATTCTGGGCTTCATCTCTATAATATAACTTTTTAAAATATTGCAGTTGTTGATCATTTAGGAGGATAGAATTGAGCACTAGGAGAGACTTTAATATAATTTACTGTATTCTCATTTTACAGATAAGGAAAAACACTGAGGCCCAGAGACATAAAAAAGTAAATGGCATAGCCTAGATTTGAACCAGAATTTTGACTTCTTCATTTCCTTCTCATTAGCATTAAGTTGCCCTCTTAGCTGTGATTCTGTAATAAGCTCTATTTTTCAAATCACAGAAACTGAATGTTGAAACAAACTATTTTTAGAAATGTTAGATTTATGGTAATGATAAAGATTGTATCGTGTTGTTATGGCAACTGAATGCTAAAGTACTGATTAATGACAAGCACACTAGTTCTAGAAGTGAGAGTTCATTTCTCATCACAGCTCAGTGCTTTAAAAATTAATTTAAAATAAAATAATTTCTGTGTAGTATATTTTAAGTATGAATAATATTATCTGCCTTTCAGCTTCATACTAATCATTGCATAAAATGTTTAACAGTTTTTTTGATAATGCAACTGAATATTTTTTCTGGTACATTTTTATAACTATCTATGTCTTTTTAACTACTTGAATATATAAATTTATCTACCAACACTATTCTGGGATTTATGCATAATGGATTGAATAATTTTTCTTTTTTTTTTAATGTGCAGTAGCAACTGATCTGCCTTTTTTTCCCTTTCTCAAACAGTGAATCAACTATAGTAGCTCCTATATCAAATAACAAGGACATTTTAGCCACTCCTTCCAGATAGTAAGGAGATAATATGACAAAATATGAGTATCAGATAGTATTTTAATAGTAGCATTGGGGTACAGAAATGCCAGCATACCTCTAGGACACTTTGCTCTTTCTACTGAAGCTTTCTGAATAAAATATTGCCATTGGAGTCACAGCAGCCTTCATTTAAAATTCCAGGCACAGACCCAGAGTACTCAGGGCAGAAAAATACAGTGTTGAGCTATATTTGCCTTCTGGCTTGTGACCTAATTGGAGATTTACAAGCAGGTTGGTATTATTACCACTTCTCAGGGAAAACTACTTAACTAACATGTATTCTCCTCTGCCCATCTATTAGGTGACAAGAGGACAGATGTACTCCCTCTTTTTTAGAAACACATGACTAAGCTAAGGCATCTGTTTGCTGCTAGTTGTGAGATCAGATTTTAATTATGAGAATAACCTGGCAATAAAAACTATAGAATCTTTAGTAATTCTGTTTATTAGAAATGATGAATAATTTACAATATCAGTTTACTTCTTGAACCTTTATAGATATTACAAAAGTGAATTTTATCTAGGCCCAGGATTGTAAATTGCTGTTTTTTGTATTGTAATAACACTTATAAATTATTCTCATCCATTAAATAAGTCTGGTTTTCCATAAAGACTTTTTATAATATTTCTTTAATTTAGTTCTTTTTAACTTAGATTTGCATATATAACCCTTGACATAAAGTCAAAAACTACATCATTTAAATGCATTAGTGACATTGTTGATTCCATGTGCTATTTTAAGGATGTGAGAGAATGTGCACTCCCTAATTATCCAGAATGTACTGCTTCAACATCTGTATATACAGCCTTAGAAACTTCCCAGGCCAGGGTGCCCCCAGAAAGAAATTCCCAGGACCTGGACTTAAGGTGATTCTTGAGCTACAGGAAGAGAGTATCAGCCTACTCACTACTTAGCAGTTAGATGGAACTGCTCTCCTTCTTCTAAACCAGAGAATTTTTATTCCTGCCAAGGGCATTTGGATATTTATAACATCATTGGAGGCCACACAACATTATCAACTCAAAGAACTCAAGCAGTGGGAGTTTGTTATCGCTTGTGGTTGCCTTGGCAGGACCAGACCAAATGATTTCACGGACCTTATATATACAGCCTGCAGGCTGGACGTTCTCCATTCTCGCTTTAAACAGTGTGACTATTCCCCTTTCCTGGAATTCCATTTCTTTTCTCCTTTCACCATCCCAAGACATTCATATAAATTTGCCTTTGGTTACCTTATCCTTATTACTTAATTCTTACAGTAGTTTCCCTTTCATACTCTCTCTGTGGGACCATAAATTTTAATCAAAGGCTGAACTTTTGTTTTTCTCTCATTACTCTATCTAATTCCCCTTCCCTGACCAGAAACAAAATTTCATAGTGAAGTGAGACAATCCTCCCATGAGGACTACTAAAGAGAAGATTTTCTATTTAATTTTAATGGTAATTGGTTTGCTGACCTAGTAGAAGGTTTGACTGGCATAGTAATTCTATTAGCCTACATGACATTCTTGTGCTTATTTTTTGGGGAAGAGAGGAAGCTAGAAATAAAAGTTAAGCATCAAAAACAAGAAGAAATTATATTTGTGCGGGTTTTGTATTTTCATACATATTAACTCATTTGCTCCTCATAGTTTTACAGATGACGAAACTAAGGCTCATGCATGTTAATTACTTGTCCAAGATTCTACAGCCTACTGAATGAGAACCTTAGAACTTGAATCTAGAATTTTTTTTTCTGTGATTTCTGTATTGCATCTTATAAAATGGAAGAAATCAGAAAAGGAAGAGGAATAATGATAGGACTATGAGAGAATATAGGCTAATACAAATAAGTGGAAAATCTATATGTGCTAAAGTAACACCAGTGAAAATCAATTTTAGAAAATTTTGCTTGCCTCATTAGATAGTATAATGTATTTCTGTAGCCAAATATATATAATTTCTGTTGGTGAGCTTCTTGAAATAATGAGCCTCTTTACAATTAGCCATATCTGAAACTTTTCCCATTTGATAGACTACTTAGCAGAGTATATATTCTGATGGCATTGCCTTCAAGAACCAAGGCTTAACTGTATGTATAGCTTAACTCACCCTTATTATATTTTTGTTTTGTTTAACTGCTAAATACTAAATCACAATTATTTCCTACTATATCATTTTAGCTACATTATGCATTACATAGTCTTTTGTATGCTAATTTGGTAAACCACCACATAAGAGAGCATAATAGATAGAGCACTGGTACTGCAATCCAGAGTACCTGAGTTCAAATCAGGTACCTATTAGCCATGTAACTCTAAACAAGTCATTTAACTTCTGTTTGCCTCAGTTCCTCAAATGTAAAATAGGGATAATTGTACCTACCTCTCAGGTTCTCAAATTTAAATAAATATTTGTTAAGCACTGTGAAAAGTGTATTCCAGTATTCCAAATAATATGTTTACAAAATTTTAGAACATTCTTAATTGGGGATTTCATATTATTAAAATTTTAATTTTTTAAAAAATGTTACATTCTCAGTATTTATGGAATGAAAAGTTATTCTTCCTTTAAAAAAATAACTAGCAAGTCCTGTATTAGAATAAATTAATAATTCAGTCCTATTGTTATGTGGCTTTTATTTACTGAATGATCACAGTTTTCTATCTCAATGTCATTAATTTAATTCTATTGTGTTCAAATTACTGGGTTTGAACATGATTGGTTCTTGGGCAAAAGTTCAAATCTGGCACTATCGCCCAGAAAAAAAACTCTGAAGTTTTGTCTACCATTGATAATAAATAGATCAGTAGCACTTCCTTAGTCTATAAAGATTTGCACAAGACTATTGTTAATGCCTGAAGGTTGTCATGCCATATGGACAAGATTTCTGGTTACCCATCCCACACCATTTGGACTTGCCTAACACTATAAGGGAAAAGGTACAGTTTAAAAAACAACAACAACAACAAAACCAACCCACCCAATCTTCTTATGATAAAGAATGGTGGATTATATGCCCATTATCTAAAAAGAATCAGAACAAGACTTCTAAAAGTGTTGATATATTTGATTTTTAGGGAAATTTGAAGCTTCTGTTTTGTTGCTTGATTAATCGAGTGGGAGGAGATGATAACTGATAGTAGGAGGGGGAAGGGAAGCAAAGGAATACCTTCAGTAAAGATAGGGGAGTTGATACACATTTTGAACAAATCTAAGTTTTTCCAGTTGAATATATACTTTTAACTACTTGAAGGACTATAATAGCAGCCTATAATAGCAACTTAAAAGGAAGGCAGCAAATTCTGTCTGACCTTCCTTTTCTTATTTTGTCAATTTTTTTAGAAATGTGTATTTGCAAGTGAATTGTTTGTTTCACACAGGTACTAAGTTTATTTTAGCCAGTTATTACAGAGAGGAATTGAAGAAGCAAGGGATAGTGGTTGTGACTGTTCGAATCATTGTTGACTGTGGATTCACTAATGCAAATATATGTACTTCATGAAAACATTGGCATTTAGGAAATTTTAGATCTTAAGATTGATTCATTATGTTACTGTTGTGAAGATGGCTACACCACTGTTTCTGTGTGCTTACACCATTTTGTGATAAATAACACCACAAAATTGGAATCATATCAATTGTAGACTAACTTTCCTTACTTTATAGATTAGAAAACTGAGGCCTAGAGAGATGACTTGATTTGCCCAAGGTTACATAGATATTAAGTAGTAAAACTAGAATTCAAATTTAAATCCTTTCATCCCAAGACCTATATACTATCCACAGTACTATTTTGTATAATATATGTTTTGATAATTATACATCTTTTATAGTTGTAAATATGTAAATGTACATTAATTTATAATTGCTTTGATGTGTCAGATTATATATAGAGTATGTTTTATGATAGAATATGTGTATTTGTGTGGAATTTTATAAATTCACTGTTACCCATGATACTTTAAATATTTTATTAAACTGATTTATGTGCACGTGATTCAATATTATATAGTTTTAATGCTTATTCATATATTGTTTGTTTTTTTTATAGAGAGCAGATCATAAAACAATCCACAGAATTAGTTTACAGAGCCTATAGTGAGCTATATACAGCTGTGATGAATCCAGCTAATGAATACAAAGATCCAGAGACTATTCTGCATCGATCTCCTCAACAAGTACAGACTCTTCTCTCCTGACTGGATTGTTTGAATAATTTGGCAACATTTTCCATTAGCCTAATATTAAAGGTTTTTTTGTTGTCAGTCTAATGTGATTCTTTTCTGTCTTCTGAACTTTGTTGATTTCAGTGTTCTTTAAAATGTAGGAGAGTGGTTCTCCATGACTCTTCAGCTAATGCCATTACAACATTCAAAGTGAATATGCTTACTGCATTTTGGTTGTTAATATTGGGTCAATTTTTGCATATTTAGGAGAAGATATTTCATGTACCCATTGTTCTAAATTCTTAGCTGAGATGGAAATGAGTTTTTAGGCCTTGTTTTACAACCATCCTGATATCCCTCCAATTCAAAGTCATTGAATCTCTAAGGCCCAATAGAGGGGAGATATTAACCTCAGTGAGGCTTTATTGTTGTGGCTTTTCATCATTTTGTATTATACATTTAAAAATAACCTCAACAAACCTTTTCCTCCTCAAGTGATTTTGTTTTTCTCTGTTTCTCTGCTTGTATTCTGCTGTAAAATGTAACCTACTAAGAGCAAGGACTTTTGTATCTTTCATGCCTAATACAGTGCCTTACAGTTAATAGATATTTAATAAGTTCTTATTGAATTGAATTAAACAAAGAAAATGAGGAAGCAGATTTCCCTCTAATTATGAAATGCAAATAGTTTATGTTTTGATAAAAATAGTATATAAACTTTGAGGAGAATAATAACACTGACAATTTATTTATTCTCTGAACCTTCTGAGCTATTTCTTGATCTATGTACAAATAAATTTTTGTTGCTAATGTTATTTTTTATATAGTCACAGAATATGGATACCATTCTTCTAATTGTTTTCTTTACATTGCTGTATTAAAAAAATTTCCATATCTTGTAATCTTAATATTTGTCATTTAAAGAATATAATAATAACATTCTAACTCATTGATAAACTAGTTTTTTTTAATTCATTCCCCTTTATTATGAAATGCTTCGGATTTTTAATTATCAAAAATAAAACATATGTGAATATTTTTTTAAAAGATGAGTTTTTTTCACCTTATTATAATCCTAGGAAGAACACCATAGGAAGCATTGGGTCAAAGGGTATAATGATTTTAATTATTATATTTTCAGCTTTCTGTATTGTTTTCAAAGAATATACCAATAAACTGTTCATTCAGCAATATAGAAATATTAGTAATAATCCTCAGAACACCAATTCAAAGGAAGCCTCAAGTTAAATTCTACAAGAAAAGTCAAGGTAAGATTTCAAAAATAAATGGTTAAATAAATATTATAAGCATCCAAAAAAACTATTCACATGCCAAGAAAATCAATCAATAATAATAGCTAATATTTATATGGTGCAAATTATGCAAAGTGCTTTACCTCATTTGATCCTTGTGATGTAGGTGCTATAATCCTATTTTACAGATACAGAAATTAAGACCAAAAAAGCTAAATGACTTGTTCCAAATCATAAAGCTTGTAACTGCTGAAACCATATTTGAACTTGTCTTCCTGACTTTAGGCACAATGCTGTGTCCATTGTACTACCCAGTTGCCTGAGGACTTACTATAGAGGACAACTACTAGTTTGTGAGAAATCAATGGAAAATTTGCAATTATTATTCCAAAAAAATATCTTATACCCCTAAAATAACACCTAAAATAATCACTAATGAAAAAAATAAAATTTCAAAGGGAAGAAATCAAGCCATTTCTTCAAAAGAAACTTGAGGGGATATGATCATTTCAACTCATCACTCAAATGAAAATAAATCAGTTCATGAATAAGCAAGAAAATGTTAGTAAGAAAATGCATCCTTTCACACAAAGGTGAAACTATAAAGTTTTTTTCTAATTAAAAAGTTATATTTTTAAAAATATTGAGAGAACAAAGAGGAATTCTAAGAAAACATTGAGAGAACAAAGAGGAAAATTTTTTTAAAATCCCCTCATTATTAAAATAATATTTTTGATGGTGCAATAATAAACAGAAAAAAGATATTTGAAGAGGGAGATAGAAGAGAGCCTTCCAAAAGGGGGTGGGGAGGGATAAGCATTTATGTTGTGCTTGTTATGTGCCAGGAAATGTGCTAAGAACTTTACAAATAACTCATCTGAGCCTTGCAACAATCCTGTGAGGTAGATGTAATTATGATCACCTTTCTACATTTGAGGAAACTAAGGGGTTAACTTGAAAAAGCACTACAGTCTATAGCCAGGCCTCAAGATGAAAGATGGATATGAAGTTTAAATTTTTTTACCCTTAAGTTTGGAGGAAGTTTTGATGGCTCTTTGGGGCAATGTATGTGCCGATGAATAGAGTGCTGGACCATAAACAGGAAGTCCTACATTTAAATCTGGCCTCAGACAAGCTGTGCGACCTTGGGTAAATTACTTAATCTCTATTTGCCTTAGTTTCCTCAAATGTAGAAAGGTGATCATAATTACATCTACCTCACAGGATTGTTGCAAGGCTCAGATGAGTTATTTGTAAAGTTCTTAGCACATTTCCTGGCACATAACAAGCACAACATAAATGCTTATCCCTCCCCACCCCCTTTTGGAAGGCTGATAACAGAAAGAGAAAAAGGATTTTGGTAAGTGGCTGAGAGAAGGTAGGAGGTAGGTAGTACAGTGGATTGAGCACCAGGCCTGAAGTCAGGATAAATATACATATAACTATGTATTTATATGATGTCTCAAAATCTTGGTACAGTTTTAAATTTAGTATGTGTGTGTGTGTGTGTGTGTGTGTGTGTGTGTAGTAAATAAAATTCCAGATTCCATTTCCTAGTAAGGAAAATAATGGTTAGAACTAAAACAGCATTTTTTTGGAAAGGAGCATTAAAAACTAGTCATTCAAATTAAAATGGATTAGGTAGGAAAGAACAGGTTTGATTGTATTTTTCAGTCTAATCTAAGGAAAGTTTTTGTTGTTGTTGTTGTTGTTGTTTTTTGTTTTTTTTTTGTTTTGAATTTTATTTTATTTGCATAACATATGTGTGGGTAATTCTTCAACAATAACCCTTACATAGCTTTCCGTTACAAATTTTTCCCCCCAACTTCCCCACCCCTTCCCTAGATGGCAGGATATCCACTACATGTTAATTATGTTAAAATATTGGCAAATCGAATATATGTATACATATTTCCAAACTTATCATTGTTGTGCAAGAAAAATCTTAACTACACAAACGATATATCAGATAAAGGAAACACAATGTAAGCAAACATCAATCAAGGAGTATGAGAATGTTATGTTGTGGTCCACATTTCGCATCCCTCTCTCTGGGTGTATATGGCTTTCTTCAGTGAACAATTGGAGGTGGTTTGAAACATTTCATTGTTGAAGAGAGCCATGTCCATCAGAATTGATCGTCATATAGTACTGTTGTTGCCGTGTATAATGATCTCCTGGTTCTGCTCATTTCACTCAGCATCAGTTCATGTAAGTCTCTCCAGGCCTCTCTGAAATCATCTTGCTGGTCATTTCTTACAGAACAATAATATTCCATAATGTTCATATACCATAATTTATTCAGCCATTCTCCAATTGAAGGGCATCTATTCAATTTCCAGTTTCTAGCCACTACAAAAAGGGCTGCCACAAACATTCTTGCACACGTGGGGCCCCTTCCTTTCTTTATGATTTCTTTGGGATATAAGCCCAATAGAAATGCTGCTGGGTCAAAGGGCATGCACAGTTTGATAACTTTTTGAGCATAGCTCCAAATTGTTCTCCAGAATGGCTGTATCCGTTCACAGCTCCACCAACAATGCATCAGTGTCCCAGCCCTCCCACAACCCCTCCAACATTCATCATTAGTTGTTGTTGTTTTTTAAAGCATGAGAATAACAAGAAAATTGAAGGAATTTTTTTTTTTTTAGGCAATTGGGGTTAAGTGACTTGCCCAGGGTCACACAGCTAGGCAGAGTTAAATGTCTGAGACCAGATTTGAACTCAGATACTCCTGCCTTCAGGGGTGGTATTTTATCCACTGTACCACCTAGCTGCCCCTCACCACCTAGCTGCCCCTGAAGGAATTTTTCTATTGAACTTGGTAAAGGGACCAGGATGGAGTCATTGGGAGAAGACGATTATATTATTAGAAACAAAGCAAATCAGAAAATAAAATGCTGATTTAAAAGGGGAAAAATATGTTTAATGGAGGAACATAAGTTTTAAAATTGCAATGTAAATGTAAATAAGAGTAAATCCTCCAAAGAAAAGCAAAATAATGTAACAGTGAACCAAAGAATAAAATGTATTTTTCTTTTTTGCACACAACATACTTAAAGCATATAGAAATGCAGCGAAAAGGAGGAGCTGGTTCAAAATCATTATACTTCAGGTTACTAAAAAAGAATGGCTATAACAGACGTGTCACATCATGAATAGGGGATAACAATTTTTTTTTCTTTTTTCTTTCTCTTTTTTTATTAAAACTTTTTATTTGCAAAACATATGTATGGGTAATTCATCAATATTGACCCTTACAAAGCTTTCTGTTACAAATTTTTCCCCCCTAGTCTCCACCCCTCCCCTAGATGGCAGGAAATCCACTATATGTTAATTATGTTAAAATACTTGATAAATTGAATATATGTATACATATTTCCATACTTACCATTGTTGTGCAAGAAAAATCGTATCTACAAAAAAAATCTGAGAAAGGAAACACAATGCAAGCAAATATCAATAGAGAGCATGAAAATATTATGTTGTGGTCCACATTTCACATCCCTCTCTCTGGGTGTATATGGCTTTCTTCACTGAACAATTGGAACTGGTTTGAAACATTTCATTGTTGAAGAGAGTCATGTCCATCAGAATTGATCATCATATAGTCTTGTTGTTGCCGTGTATAATGATCTCCTGGTTCTGCTCATGTCGCTCAGCATCAGTTCATGCAAGTCTCCCCAGGATTCTCTGAAATCATCCTGCTGGTCGTTTCTTACAGAACAATAATATTCCATAACATTCATATACCATAATTTATTCAGCCATTCTCCAATTGATGGGCATCCATTCAGTTTCCAGTTTCTAGCCACTACAAAAAGGGCTGCCACAAACATTCTTGCACATGTGGGTCCCTTTCCCTCCTTTAAAATCTCTTTGGGATATAGGCCCAATAGAAACACTGCTGGGTCAAAGGGTCTGCATAGTTTGATAACTTTTTGAGCATAGTTCCAGATTGCTCTCCAGAATGGCTGGATCCGGGATAACAATAATTTTAACAAGAGTTGTGTTTCATAGTGGGTAGGGGGCTAGATTTTGATTTAAAGGCTTGGACTCTGATATTACTTTGGTGATCATGGGTATAATCTTTTAATGTCTCTATACCTCATCTCCCCATCTATAAAGTAAGAAGGTTGAATTAATTGGTTCTTAAGGTAATAAGATTCTTCTAGTTTTACATTTAAGATCTTCTCAAAGCTAAATAAATCTCAGAAAAAATATAAAACAAGGTAACAGATTGGAACAGATTATTTAAATTACATTTAAAAGATTGCAGTTTCTGAATGGGAATCTTTAAAAAACTAAACATTTCTCAGAAGCAACCATATGATAAATTGACAAATTGATAATATGTGAGGGCTTAAAGAAATAACAAATGCCAAAAGGCAGAAATAAACACATTTTTCCAATCATAATCAATGAAGGATAGATGAGCAGAATCACAGATTTAAATATGAAATAAGTAACAGGCATGTGAAATGAATGGGCCAAGGAAGAAATCACAGAATCATAAAACAGATATATTCAAATTATGGCAATAAATAACATTCCAAAATGTATAGGCTATGGTGAAAATTGTCCCCAAAGAAAATTTGTATTTTTAAAAGCATAAGATTATTCCAGAGGAACAGGTCGTCAAAAATCTCAAGGGAAATAATGGAAAAAAAGTAGGAATAAATGAAATAAAGCATTACCAGATTTTATTTTCAAGTGGGAATTATTAAAACAATGGTGCTGAATTAAAATTAGAAACATTGATTAGTGGACCCAGCAAAGCTCAGAAACAATCAGACTTAATAGTATAATATTTGATAAATTTAGGAGTTAAAATGACCAAGACAAAAGGCTTTCTACTTGACAAAATTTGCTGGGAAAAATTAAAGGTTAACAAAAATTATATTGAAACCGGTACTGCATAATATATACTATAATAAACTCCAAATCACTATGATAGGTCACATCATAAAATAATGGCAGGATGGAAAGAAGTTCTCTCAAAACTATAGTTAGGAAGAAAATATTTATATAAACCTGATTACAAAAGATAAAAATAGAAAGTTTTGATTATATAAAATTAGAAAACTTTGGCATGAGCAAAATCATTGTAGCTAGGTAAGAGAATGCTATGAGTTTTGGGGGAAGATTGTTTTCACATTAAATAGTTCTAATAAAGATCTGATCAAGGTCTTTGGGACAGTGGCAAAGAGTCAATGTTGAAAAATTACTTATGCACATGTTTTGCAAATAAAAAGCTTAAAAAAAGAAAGAAATCAGAATTCTAATCAATACAATGGCCAATCTTGACTTAAAGGAATGATAGTCAAATATACTTGTTCTCTCCTTGTAAGGAGATGAAAGACAATAAAGGAGAATAATGTATACCTTGTCAAAGATGGCAAATGAATTTTGTTTAATTCAATTCATTATATTTCTTTTTTACAAGGGAATTGGCATTATTTATTGGGAAATAATAGAAATGTGAAGAAAAATACCTCAGCACAATTTTAAAAAAACCTAATAGATCAGAGACAATCATTTTTTAAAAGATAGAAAATTAGTGTCAACCCTCCTAAAACAAATATGGAAGAATAATTATTATTACATGATTACAAAAATTATTAGAAATGGATAAAAATTTGGTGGGAAACTATAGAAATGAATAACAGAATCAATCCTGTTTAACTGATAAAAAGAAAGATCAAGATAATTTTTTAAAAGACAATGAGCAAGAAGGTTTCATAATGAAAAAAAGAATTAAGAAAGCTTAGAAAGTGTGCTTCAGTTATATTCACAATAGCTAGTGAAAAGGGACTAAGAAGAGAAAATAGCGAAGTGGATTATAGAATGTATGAAAGAAAGTTTAATGTAAGAAGAATGAAAAGGTAGAAAGGGTGCAGGCTGTGAAGAATGCTATGACCCTGGAGGTCTTGAATTTGAGGTTGGATACTCCATCAGGGATGGTGTAGAAGGCATTCAGATTCAGTTACAAATTGGTATAAATGTGATTGCCTTGAAAGGGCCTTCTCAGTCTGAAATACTGCTATTCACTTTGGTTTGGAAAAACAAGTTATAGTATATTTTTTAAGAATATGTATATCTTTTTATGGCAATCTCTATATATTTACTTTTCTATATTCCTTTCCAAATTAGTCTTTGTAGTTATAAAGTTTTGTTGTCTTAAAAAAAAAAAAGGCTTGGACTAGATCGATAGAGCTGAGAATCACGTGCACAGGATGATCTTTGAATCTACAATAGCTGATATCACCAAGTGAAATTGTATGGGGAGAGAATTAGGAGGATCCAGGACAGAGCTTAGAGGAACAATCACAGTTTGTGATTATGACCCAGTCAAAGACTCAGAAAAGAATGGGAAGAAAGAGGGGTCACAAAGTTGGGAGTAGAACCAAGATGGAGTAAGATCATAGAAAATTAGGGGAGTAGGATGCAAGAGTAGATCAGTGACAATGTCAAAGACTATAGACGGGACAACAAGAAGGATTAAGAAATTAGATATGACAATTAAAGATCATAGGCAACTTTAGAGAAAGTAGTTTAGCTGAATGTTAAGTCAGAAGCCCAACTAGAAAGGGTTTAGAAATGAGTTCAAAGAAAGAAAGTAGAGATGCTGATTGCAGATACTTTTCTCAAGTTTACTTCTAAAAAGGAGGAGATAGAAGATAAAAACTAGTGGGATGGTCAGATCAAGTGAGGATAGTTTAATGAGGGTGGAGATATGGGAGTGTTTGTAGGCAAGGATCCAGGAGGTGGGCAGGGACTGAAAAGTTAGAGAGATTGGAGATGATAGAGTAGGCAGTTCTCTGGGAAAGACAGAATGAAATGGGATCAAAGGGAATTGAGATGGCTTTCCCAGCTTGTCAAGAAAGGCCACCTCTTCATCTGAGATAGATGAAGGAAGAGATAGTTGGGGAAAATATCCGAGTGATATGAGATAAGGAATAGATGGGGGAGAAGTTCTTGGTGAATAACTTCAGTTTTTCCAGTGACATGTGAGACAAGCTGAGCAGCTGAAAGGATGGGTAAAAGAGTGAAGGAGGTAGATATTATCTATTAGATAATAATAATTAGATGATAATGAGAAGGAGAGAGAGACAGAGTCCCAGATTTCACCTAAGGGGAAGTTCCCTAAAATCTCCAGAATAGAGAGCTAAGTAGGGATAGGAACACATAATGAAGACTGCCAGTCCCTTTCCTGTTGACTTCTTCCCAGAGTCTTTCCCTTCAGCAACTTGAAGTGGGTTTGGCATCCTCCATCACTCTTGGAACTGGAAACCAGAAAGACCCAAAAAACCTGAAGACACTCATTGACTGGACATGAAGAAGACTAAAGACACTAAAGCTCTCTTGCTCTTCCCAGTCCCAGCCAATCTTTTACAAAAGATCAGAAAATTAATCTCCATTTAATAAGGAGATAATTTCATACCAATAGACTTTAAGACTGAAGTTACAAAAATAATAATAACTAACACATAGTGCGTTAGGATTTCTTCATTTTTTTTTCCTCCTGGTTTTTAGCGAACATCAATCTCTTGTATACATTTGATTTTATTTATATTCCTTTGATTCTTTAAAAATTTTTATCATATAGTTCTAATAATTAATACTTTAGTAGTTAGATTGGTGGTACAATGAATAGAGCATTGAGTCTAGAGTTAGAAAGACAAACTTAAATTCAGACATCCATAGACTGTATGACCCTTAGCACCTCACTTAACCTTTTTAACTGTTAATTAGGGTTACCAATAATACCTGCTTTTCTAGGATGTTGTGAAAATTGAATGAGGTAATTTGTAAAGTGCTTAGCACAGCTCTTGGCACATAATAAATGTTTAATAAATGCTTATTTTTTCCCTATGACAGCTGATCAATCAAGACCTATATTTTATCAGACATTTCTGCATCTTTTATATAAACATATGATTTTTATAACTTGTCATATTTTATTATTTTCCTAATAACAAATTATTATTGCATCCTGAAAAACTAGTGCTTGGTTACAATGATACTTTTTGGTACATGATTATATCTATTTTCTAATATTTTATAATTGAATATTTTTGCATTAATATTGAGGGAGTACCTTTTAATAGAAATAATACTATGATAATAGTTAAGTCTCTCTATATAAACAATGTAGCAAACCTTTAAAAGCAGAATATGAAACCTATTATTATTGTTATATTCAACTATAACATCACGAGGCATAATTATATAATACAATCCTAATTAGAATTTGACATTTTTAGGCATTAGTAAAACTTCAGATATTTTTTAGGCATTTTTCTTTAAATTTTTTTAAAAAGATTTTTCTTCTTCAAAAGTATTTTATTTTTCCAAATACATGTAAAGATAGTTTTCAGGATTGTTTTTGTAATACTTTGTGTTCCAAATTTCTCTTCCCCAGGACAACAAGCAATCTGATATAGGTTAAATATTTACAATCCTTTTAAATATTTCCATATTTATCATGTTGTGCAAGAAAAATCAGACCAAAAGGGGAAAAAAATCAGAAGGCAAAAGCAAACAAACAAACAAATGTTGAAAATACTAGGCTTCAACCCCCACTCAGTCTCCATAGTTTTCTCTCTGGATGTGGATCGTATTTTCCATCCCGACTCTCTTGGAATTATTTTAAATTACTGCATTATTTATAAGAGCCAAATCCATCATAGCTGATCACCACATAATCTTGCTGTTACCGTGTACAATGTTCTCTTGGTTCTACTCACTTCACTTAGCATCAAATCATGTAAATCTTTCCAGGTTTTTCTGATATCTGTCTGCTCATCAACTCTTCTAGGACAATAATGTTCCATTATATTCATATACCATAATTTATTCAGCCATTCCCCAACTGATAGATATCCACTCAATTTTCAATTTCTTGCCACTACAAAAAGAGCTGTTACAAACATTTTAATTATTTTTTTCTTCCTATAACACAATACATTTATCAATTCTTTCACTTGGAATATATATTCAACCTTTTATTACATGTTTCCTAGTGACATTATTAGCATATTATATGGTTCTCTTTTTAAATGTTTTCCTTAAAATCTTTTCTTTTTATGAAGAAATTGTTCTATTTATATTTGACATTGATTGTTACATTTAACTTTCCTACCATTTTTTTGTTAAACTGTTATTGATTTTGTGAAAATATATTTTATTATTTCTATTACCAAACCAAACAAGGGCATATGAAAGAGAATTATTGTATTTCATGTTATAAGCTCAGTAAGTAAATATTTTTAAATTTTAATCTTGTTGAAGGAAAGGGCCCCACATGTACAAGAATGTTTGTGGCAGCCCTTTTTGTAGTGGCTAGAAACTGGAAACTGAATGGATGCCCATTAATTGGAGAATGGCTGAACTATTCATTATGGTATATGAGTGTTATAGAATATTATTGCTCTGTAAGAAACGACCAGCAGGACGATTTCAGAGAGGCCTGGAGAGACTTGCATGAACTGATGCTGAGTGAAATGAGCAGAACCAGGAGATCATTATACACGGCAACAACAAGACTATATGATGATCAATTCTGATGGACATGGCTCTCTTCAACAATGAAATTTTCAAACCAGTTCCAATTGTTCAGTGAAGAAAGCCATATACACCCAGAGAGAGGGATATAAAATATGGACCACAACATAATATTTTCACGTTCTCTATTGACATTTGCTTGCATTGGGTTTCCTTTCTCAGATATTTTTTGTTCATTTAGATACAATTGTTCTTGCACAACAAGATAAGTGTGGAAATATGTATACATATATTCGATTTGTCAAGTATTTTAACATAATTAACATGTAGTGGACTTCCTGCCATCTAGGGGAGGGGAGAGGACTAGGGGGGATTTTTTTTAACTTCATTCAAGTTTATTTTTTTTATTTATTAATACTTTTTATTTGCAAAACATATGTATGGGTAATTTCTAAACATTAACCCTTACAAAGCTTTCTGTTACAAAATTTTCCCCCCTACTCCCCACCCCTCCCCTAGATAGCAAGATATCCACTACATGATAATTATGTTAGAATACTTAAGAAATCGAATATATGTATAGTTATTGCCACACATCATTTTTTGTGCAGGAGAAATTGTATCTACAAGAAAGAATAATTCGATAAAGGAAATACAATGCAAGCAAACCTCAATAGAGAACATGAAAATGTTATGTTGTGGTCCACATTTCACATCCCTCTGGGTGTATATGGCTCTCTTCACTGAACAATTGGAATTGGTTTGAAGCATTTCATTGTTGAAGACAGTCATGTTGGGGGGGGGGGGGGAAATTTGTAATGGAAAGTTTTGTAAGGATCAATGTTGAAGAAATACCCCTACATATGTTATGCAAATAAAAAGCTTTTTAAAAAAATTTTTTAATCTTGTTTCCCCTTTGTCAAAGACATAATAGTTTTATTGATCTAAGGATTGCCCTTACTGCTTCCCCTCTTTATCTTCATTTACCTGCTTTTTCTTTTGTTAGCTACACTAACATGCAGATATATAATTTCAAGAATATGTAATTTTGACAATAAAAGAGTAATCTTTCCATAAGATTACAAGCCCAACACAACCCAATAAGAAGCCTGCCTGAACAAGCAAGGGTAGTTCTCAGGATAGAGATATATTATCCATCAATCATATTGTAATTGCCTTTCTATCCTGTGTATGACCTTCTGGAGCTTATACTTCTCTGGCATAGTCTTGAAATAATAATAATAGCTAACATTTATATAGTGCTTACTATATGCCAGGCACTATGAAAATTATTTTATGTTCACAACAACTCTGGGAAATTTGAGGAAACTGAGATTAAGTGTTTTGTTTAGGGCCCTACACAATGTATGTCTTTAACTCATCTTCTTAATTCTAGGCCTGGCACTCTATTCATTGTCCATTTAGTTGTTTCAAATATCAAGAATTACCTCCACATCATGACAAAGCATAGCTATTAAAGATATTTTAATTGAAGATTTTATCTGAAGCATTCTTTTAATTGTTTGTCTTAATTCCCTTTGCCTTTTGCCTTCTTTTCTTTCTTCCAAGTCTCAATGTAACTATCATTCAACAATTTTAATTTTAAAATAACTAGTTATTTTTAATGCTGTATAGAAACTCTTACATTAAGATAACTAGTTTAATAAAGTTGAAAAGTACTTATTATTTTAAGTACTTTAGTCTCCAGGTGTTTCTCTAGCTTCATCTCAAAGACCCTTTAAAGCAGGTTTTATTGTTCTTTTTATCTAAATTCTTTGTGCTTCATTTGATTCTATAATAGAATGCTTCAGTTTTCAGATAAACATCCTGACATTATAGCCTATTATGTACACATATTCATATGTGAAAATATATATGTACACATGTGAAAATATATAATTGTGTAGATAATGTTCCAATTTATTTGATGATTTTTGTTTTTCATAGAAAAATCTAATGAGAGCCACGCTGAACTTTTTCAAAAAGTGATGCTTTTTTTCCCTTTTTGTTTCTTAAAGGATTTGAGAGAATTTTTTTATAGTTTTGAAATTTGCTTATCATAGATTGGGGTGAGTTAAATTTTGAAATTCTCTATGTTAAAGTTTTCTGGATTTTTCCATTTTGTAGTTTGTTTATTAAAGCCTTAGAAAATATTTTTAAACAATTTCCTGAAATTTTTTAATCTTGTTTTTTTTCTTACCTGATATTTTCAAGATGAGGAAACTAAGATTCAGAGAAGCCTGATGTCACAAATCTTAATTTAAAAATTTAAATCTCACTTATTCCTAGTTCTCCTGACAATAGGGCAAGTTTCATTTCTCCTTCCTTTTCTATATAGACCCATCAGCCAATCTCCAGGAAATATATTGTATCTGGTGAGGAGGAGAGAAAGAAAGTAGGTAGGGAGAGGGATGGAGAGAAATATATAGAGAGAAATATGAAAAGAGATGGTGGGTTAGTGATGGAGAGAGAAGTAGAGAAAAACAAAGAGTTGGATAGAGAGGTGGAGAGAGAAAGAAATGGAAGGAGAGAGACAGAGACAGGGAGACAGAGCAAATCAACTATTTGAACCTCTTGGTCAAGAAAAGTCCTTCTCTCCTTTTAAAGAGTCTTTAGAGATTTCATGAAGTTCCTCTTAAGGAACAGCTTTCTCTTAGCCTTCTCATAGTGTCCTGAAGCAGTCTTTCCTTAGTATCTAGTTTGTCTAAAGCTCTCACTATTGACCTTATCATTAGTCACCACTGTTCTGGAGACTGTTAGATTATCAATGGGAAGTCCAAAATCTTCCAATCTTTTGAAGTTGGTCACTTTCCCCAACCCCTATTTTCCACCATTAATTTTCTCTCTCAGGGACATGGCTGAAACTGTTCTACCACCAGGCTGGCCCAGTACTGAAATGCTATATTTCAGGATAGCTTGGTGTTTTAATCTAAGCCCCTCAGAGTGACTTACTCTTCTAAACAAACCATAAAATATTTTCTGTGTGTCATTCTTTCTTCTAGTGACTCAAAAGCAATAAACTCTTCTGATCATATACACTATATGCTTTTGATGGAAAATTCAAGGGAGATGTATATGCCTTTGTTCATATATAGTCCATGCCACTGACAGATTCAGTGGAGAAGGCTTAGGCTGCTATCTGTAATTATTGAGGTGGAGTTGTAGAACAAATCTCTAAGATTCCATCCTCTTCACCACTTAAATACTGTTCCTAGAAAATCAATTAGAATGCATTGTGCAAAATCCATGGTCCCAAAAATTAGATAATTCTCTATTGACTCAGAGAAGTTCAGTTTTATTTTTGGGGAATACCTTCCCCAATGCTTTTAACTAAAGAGTCTAGTGAAAATTCTATTTGATCTTATCCATAATCAAATCTAATAACTAATATACTTTCATACTTCAATACTTAGTGATAAAATTTAACAGACATAATTTTACAAGTCTTATCTTGGTTGTTTGCTTCACACATTATTCAACTCAGAAACAATTAAGAAAGAACAAGAAAATCACACTTGTTTTTCAGAGGGAAAGCCTGAGTAAATACTGACATAATTTAATGCTATGCTTTTTAATTCCATATGTTGTATATACTGCAGCAGATTTTGCAAGAGACCACAGAATCCTGAACCCTAAGGAGGTTATAACAAGGGTTTGAGAACTGAATAGAATCTTGGGATTTATAGTTCAGAGACAAGCAGTCCCCCTCTTACTTTTGAGAATGATTTTGGGACTTTGAAGATCATTGAGCCAAAACTAGAAATAATTCATTTCTCAGAGGTCTTAGACATCCACAGTATTCACAATAGAAGGATGAGAACTCAACAGTTGAATAGCATCAGTAAATTTCCTTAGTCTTATCCAAGACAATGTACTAAACCTGAAAGAATTGGATGCAAGGGCAAGAAGAAAAAGGACAAATAAAAAGTAGGGCTAATCTTCAATACAACAGAGAGAAATCAAGAAGGACCTGTTTCTCCACAGTCATCTTGGAGCAGAAGACTGAATGGAGTCCTGAATTATACCCATGTCTTCAAGAACTGAAGGAAAGATGAAGAAAAGGTTTGTTCTTTTTACAACTTTCCCTCCCTATGCCTACATATTAATAATAGATACTCTAACATACTCTGCTTATTTCCTTACCCCAAAATTTCCAGTAATCTAAATTTTACATCATCATAAAGAGGCCAGAATTTAGCTAGAAATAAATTCAATTTGGGACAGAGAATCAAACTTCCATATGTTGGTAACTTTCCTAACTGGGGGATTTGAGTTATTGTGACTATTACTTCTAATTTTTAATAAAAACTCCACAAATTGGTAGAAGAGGCTAAGTAGAACTGAGAGGCTATTTTATTGTCCTTATGACAAAAAATAGGAAAATATTATATTAAGGTGTGGTTGATCAAATGTCCAGCAATAAGGAAGATAGGAAAGAGAGATCAGTAATGAGTGATTATCCATTGACCCACCTATACCTTTCATAGAAACACTCATGACAAGCAGTCATGAGTTACATATATATTCCTATATATAAAGCACAGGTCTTGAAATACAATTCCCATTCTTTAAATTTATTTTCTTATCAAGCATTTACTTGCCAAATCCATATTTCTCTCCTAAAGCCTGTACTTCAGTTGGCAGTGGTTATGAAAACAACACCTGTCTTCAGTTTTTCATCCAAGACTTAATAATCCCTGGAAATGCTTTCTAAGTTATTTCTTAGATCTGATCTCATCCTGAGGACCCAGAAGGAGTGCTCTCCCCCTTCCCATTCACCAGCTCAAATCTCCACCAGAAAATTCAAAAGAGCAGGTATTTCAGGAAATCCTTCCCCCCAACCTTTCTGCCAGTCTTCCCTACCTATTTACCTTTGCTCTTTGCATATTAATTCCCTCAGCATTCCCTACTCCTAACACCCCTTCTCTACATCCCCAGCACCTGCAGGAAAGTCACCACTCCATTGCACTTCAAGACCACACTCCAAAACCCCCTCTGCTGTTGTTGGCCCTTCACTTGCTAAACTAATAGCCACACATACTGTCTTACAGACTATTGTATTGTCAACGACACTAGAAGCCTCTCTGTTATTATATATCTGATTATTATTTTGTATTGTATTATATTGTATTATAATCTGATGGACATAAAAAGGCAAACAAGCCTATAGTGGAAAGAGCACTAGGCTGGGAGGCAAGAGACTATGTTTGAAGTTCCATTCTATCACTAATCTGTTCCTTTACTTCTCTGTGCCTAAACTTCTCCATTTATGAAACAAAGAAGCTGCATTATTCAGTGCTTCTTAAACTTTTTCCTCTCATAATCCCTTTTTGCCTGAGAAATTTTAAGTCAAACATTTACTGATAATAAATCATAATTTCACAACCCCCACGTTCAGCTACTAGATCCCCACATGGGGTTGTAACCCTCAGCTTTAGAATTTGAGCATTATATAACTTCTGATCCCTTTTACCTCTGAGATTAATTCTCTGATAGGTCCTAATATAATATCTTGGTCTGTGATTTATCCATCTGTTTAGGGTTTTCAAATGTTTACATATAGCACTTGTTGCTTTAAAATGCAGTCGATCAGTGGCATAGGATAGAATATCAGGACAATCTAGGCAATAACTTTAGCAATTTAGTGTTTGATAAACCCAAAGACCCCAGCTTTTGGGATAAGTACTCACTATTCGGCAAAAACTGCTGGGAAAATTGGAAACTAGTGTGGAAGAAATTAGGGCTTGACCCATACCTAACACCACATACGAAGATAAGATCTAAATGGGTTCATGATCTAGATATAAAGAGTGATGTTATAAGCAAATTGGAGGAATGTAGTATAGTTTACCTCTCAGACCTGTGGAGATGGAACAAATTTATGTCCAAAGAAGATCTGGAACTCTTAATTGAACACCAGATAAATATCTTTGACTATATTAAGTTAAAAAGTTTCTGTACAAATAAAACTAATGCAGACAAGATTAGGAGGGAAGCATCAAATTGGGAAATCATCTATACATTTAATTGGTCTGATAAAGGCCTCATTTCTAAAATACATAAAGAATTGTCTCATATTTATGAGAATTCAAGCCACTCTTCAATAGATAAATGGTCAAAGGATAAGAACAGACAATTTTCAGATGATGAAATTAAAACCATTTCTAGTCATATGAAAAGGTGCTCCAAATCACTATTGATCAGAGAAATGCAAATTAAGACAACTCTGAGGTATCACTACACACCTGTCAGATTGGCTAAAATGACAGGAAAAGATAACGATGAATGCTGGAGGGGATGTGGGAAAGCTGGGTCACTAATACATTGTTGGTGGAACAATGAACGGATCCAACCATTCTGGTGAGCAATTCAGAACTATGCTCAAAAAAGTTATCAAATTGTGCGTATCCTTTGACCCAGCAGCATTTCTATTGGATTTATATCCCAAAGAGATCTTAAAGGAAGGAAAGGGACCCACATGTGCAAAAATGTTTGTGACAGCCCTTTTTGTAGTGGCTAGAAACTGGAAACTGAAAGGATGCCCATCAGTTGGAGAATGGCTGAATAAATTATGGTATATGAATGTTATGGAATATTATTTTTCTGTAAGAAACGACCAGTAGGACGATTTCAGAGAGGCCTGGAGAAACTTGCATGGACTGATACTGAGCGAAATGTGCAGATCCAGGAGATCATTATACACAGCAACAACAATACTATATGATGATCAATTCTGATGGACATGGCTCTCTCTGCAACAATGAAATCTCTCAAACCAGTTCCAATTGTTCAGTGAAGAAAACCATATACACCCAGAGAGAGGGATGTGAAATGTGGACCACAACATAACATTCTCATGCTCTCAATTGATGTTTGCTTGCATTGTGTTTCCTTTCTCTGATTTTTTTTCTTGTAGATAGGATTTTTCTTGCACAACTTGTCAAGTATTTTAACATAATTAACATGTAGTGAACTTCCTGCAATCTAGGGGAGGGGAGGGGACTGGGTAAAATTTGTAACGGAAAGCTTTGTAAAGATCAATGCTGAGGAACTACCCATACATATATTATACAAATAAAAAGCTTTAATAAAAAATAACTATTATCTGAAATTCATTCATTTGAATGTTATAAACAAAAATTAGAAAATATACTATAAAACAAAAGTTTTATTTTTAAAATAGAAAGCTAGCAGTGATATGGAACATTCATGGGAATAGCCAACTTTTTAAATCCTTAAATTTCTCATGGAACTCTGCTACTTACAGTAGAGCAGGGCTTCTTAAACTTTTTTTTTCCACTCATGACCCTTCCCCCGACCAAGAAATTTTTGCCATGACCCTGGTACATAGGTATATAAAATCAGTATTCAACCAAACATTTACTGATAATTAATCATAATTTCACAATCCCCATATTCAGTTACAAGACCCCATATGGTATTGTGAATCACAGTTTAAGAAGCTAAGTTCTAAAATCTTACCCTGAATCATACTTACTCCCCATGATCCAGGTCTCCAGAGGGTGGCTCTCCCTTGGGGGCATTTAACAGTGTTGATCATGATCTCCAATGGGATCCTCTCTTATCCCTGAGTTTTTAATGACATTATGCACTTTCTTCTCTTCCTACCTGCATGGCCACTCTATCTACCTCACTTGCTATCCATAATTTTTCCAAACTGTGAATCTTCCCCAATAAATGCTATAGATTCTCGATAACCTCATTTAACTGTGTTTTCTATAAAGATAACTCAGCTTTATAGGTTTATATGCATGTGGTATATGTGGACAACTATGTGGTAGAGTTGTGAGAGACAAACTAGGGTTAAGTTTCCACAGAACAATTAAAATTCAATTCCTCAGAAACCTTGAGCAGACAGTGAGAAATATTGAAAAGCTAAATTTCCACAGAATATTGTAAGATATAATGTAAGATAATAAGAATCACTGATCAATGAACTTTCAGAAGTACAAACTGACTTGACTGCAGACTTCTGATAAGGGGGTCTACAAACTGGCTTAAACGGACCAGAGTCAGTGACCAGAAGGCTTTTCTTTTTGCCCTTGCTTAAATGAGATTCTTGTGTAATATCTTCTTTTCCTGGGGTGTGGGGGGGTAATAATACAAATCTAGACACAATGAAGTGGGGTAAAGGGCATTCCTGGAGCATCCCAGGAGCTGTTCCCCTCCCAATTAAAAGTTAAGTGGGAGGGGACTCACCTAGAAAAACTTCCTCTGGCCTCTTCTCATGAGAATGGAAGGCTCCATCCTTCAATGTTTTTCACTCTTTCAATAAACATTACAGATTTTGAAATTGAATCTTGGGATCTTGTTTCTAACAAAGTTAGTTAAGACTCATCTTCCTGAGTTCAAATCTGGCCTCAGACATTTACTAGCTGTGTAACTTTGGGATTGAGTAGCCTTATTTATCTCAATTTCCTTATATATAAAATGAACTGAAAAAAGAAGTGACAAACCATACCAATAGTGGTCGTGGATTGTTGAAAATAAGTGAATAATGACAAAGTTTATATATATATACATATATATAAATGTATGTGTAAGACATATGTATGAACATATGTATGTATATTGTCCTAACTTTTCCCCATGAGTTTTTCTCCCATATAACCAATTTCTTTTTTGTTGTTTCATCCTGGATATTCTAAAGACGACTAAAACTCCAAAACTGAAATAGATTTCTTTCTTCCCCAAATCCTCCCCTTCCAAACTTCCCTATTTCCTATGAAGATATCACCATCCTGCCAGTTTCCCAGGTTAGTAATCTTGGTATAACCCTGAACTTCTTGCTTTCCCTCTCACCCCACATATATGATCCAAATGACCAAATCTTATTATGTCTTTCATCACAACATCTCTTGCATCTGACCCTTTGTTTCTACCCATAAAGCTATCAACTTAATTCAGACCATTGCATCCTCTGGCCTATGTTACTCCAAATTGGCCTTCCAGTCTCCAAATTGGTTTCTCTGCCTCATGTCCCTCACCAGTGCAGTACATGTTCTATGCTCCTGCCAAAGTGATTTTCTTTAACTTTGAATTTAACTATGCAATTTTCTCCAGTGGTGTCCAATTGCCTCCAGAATAAAATGTAAACACTTCTGTTTAGCTAAGTCCTGGTCCCAATCTACATTTCTAACCTCTTTGCATGTTATTCCTCTTCCTGCCTTCTACAATCCAGCCAGAATAGACTTCTTTCTGTTTGCATATATGGCACCATTTCTATATCTTCTGGCTATCTCCTATGCCTAGAAAGCACTGTCTCATCAAGTCTTGTTCTTCCTTTAAAATGGTATTCAAACCACATCTTCTGAATCAACTTTTTGTTCATTCCTCCCTTGGTGCACCACTGCCTACCCCATCCCACTCCCACAACTGTTAGTCCTTTCCCTCCCAAGCTATATTGCATCTGATCACTTTGGACATATTTGTACAGATTGGCTTTGTGTACTGTTGATGAGTCATTTCAGTAATATCCAACTCTTCATAATTGCATTTGGGATTTTCTTGACAAAGGTCATAGAATGGTTTCCTATTTCCTTCTCCATCTCATTGCACAGGTGAGGAGAATGAGGCAAACAGAGCAATTGCTTGCCCAGCATCTAGTAAGTGTCTGAGTTTGGGTTTCAATCCAGGAAGATGAGACTTCTTGACTTCAGGGCCAGTGCTCTATCCATCGTGTCTTTTCTATTTATTAGATAGCTGAGAGCAGCAGATTTGGTATGTGATAATCACTTAACAAATGCATGGTTGCTGAGAGGCTAAATCTTTAAACCAAGCTCACAAAACTAATAAATGTTAAGAGAAAGGGACTAGAACCCAATTATTTTTGCTTTTTTATATTGTCAATAACAAATATTGATTGAATATCTGATTTGCTGGATAATACCCTAGCTGCTTTGTATCATACCAGATAGCATTTGAGATACAATTTTCTCCAACTAGGAATCTATTCTAGAAATTCCAAAAATTATTTAATAGTGGATGTATTTGATGGATTTATTCACATTGTTAAAGGAACTACAAGGACTTTACTTGTCTTTTTGGCCACTGTAATATTATTTCATCAGACATAACTGGAAAAAATGAAATAATGATAAAAGAAAAATATTTATAATTAAACTTAATTTTTTCTTTTATCATACTTAAAAGTTACTTTTGATTTCTCCAAAGAGATCATTTATTTCTTTTAATAAATGTTTTATGGATGCCATTTGCTTCTTAAATTGTAGTTATTTCAAAATATACCCCCTTCTTACTGAATCCCCTTTCATAACAAAGGGAAATGCTTAAATAAATCATTTTGCCTGAGATCGAATAAAATATTCTGCACCTTTAGTGTCCTCCATATTTCTATCAAGAGGATGGAAGTGTAGTTCATCATCTGTCTCTAATGACCAATATCAGTCATTACAAGTAATTTGAATTCCCTTACCTTTTATTGTTTTCTTTACATTTTGATATTAATTATGCATATGATTCTGATTCTGCTTTATTCACATTAATTCATACAAATGTAACTTGTACTCTCTGATCCTCTTTCTCAAAGCCAGATCAGTTACATCTTTCATCACGGTCTAGGACACCTTAAGGCGTCGGAGTGTCACTCTTCTCTACTACCATTGCCTTGAGCACTCCCTCCCAGTTGCATTCTTTCTGTTGTTAGAGACCAATAACTAGGACTTCAGTACCCTTTAACTATTTGTTAATTATTAATTAACTGATCAACTTTTACAAAATCTATTTATCTCAAAGTTGGAGCAAGAATAAAATATAAACATTTTCCAAAACATTGTAGAGGTATAATTTCCCTTTTGCCTCTCTTTATAGAACAGGCTTGAAAATTTAGCTCACTTCCTATATAACATGGTCCCCACCAAGCTCACTTCCAAAAACAGCATCACTACAAGATGAGTTTTTATTTATTTTAGCTACCCTGGTCTGGGTCCCAAAGGTCACGTCTAACTGATGTTGCATTGGCTACAAAAGCCTGAATCCCAGATTCCTGTGGCTTACTCTCCTAAGGTTGGAATCTATTCTTCCTTCATCTAAAACAGAAAAGAGGGAAGAAAAAGGCTGAAACCCATGGCCTCAGAGGAGATAGAAGGCCATGAAGCCTTTCCTCTTACAACATAGCCTCTCACCCGATAATGTGAACAATGGATTCACTGAATAAAGAGAAGAAAATCAAAGAGGAGATAGCCAGAACTGAGAGACTTTTTTTGAATGACTGTAGCAATTCAAGCATCCCTACTCTTGGTTAGACAATCAGAACCAGTTATAGAATATCTATACATGTACCAGAGTCAAGTATAATCAAGCATTTATTAAGCACCTACTATGTATCAAACAATATGCTATCTGTTGGGAATAATAAAAGGAGGTAAAGATTTTCCTGCCCTTAAAAAATTCACACTTTAATCAGGAATACAACGTACAAATAACTATATACAAATATATGCAGACTATTGGAAGATAATATACAAAACATTGGAGTTAATCTCAGAAGGAAGGCACTGTCATTAAAAAGGATTGGAGGAAAGCAAGGCAGCTGTCACAAGTTAGAGTGAAAGGAGGGGAGGAAGGTCTAAGTCCAAATTTTCTCCAAGGCACCTCCCTAGGTATGATTTTCCCAAAAGCAAGCTCCCTAGCATCTTCCACGTGGAGAAAGATTATCTTATTTGAACCTGTGCCAGATGCTAATATGCAAATATTCCCATGCTTTTCCAAATCCCTAGAATTTTTTTTTCACATAGCACACTAGACCCAACCTCAAGGCCATTAAGACCTAGATTCAAGTTCTGCCCCTGACAGACACTGACCATGAGATACTGGAGAAATCATTTAACCTCTCAGAGCTCTAAAGAATTCTTTATGGCTATAAGTTGCAATGTAGGAGCTGACCTGCATTCCTCATCCAGAAATTTCTTACATTAATGAAATAATAAGTCCAGTTCCTATCCAGTCACTATCCCCATTTCTATTTTACAGTACAATAATTAAGTTTATTTCATAAACTGCCCTTTGTTCAGGTGTTCCATAAATAACAGGAACCTTTTTCTATTTTCCATTTTTAGGTACAGCAAAAGTGCTGTGGAAGATAATTTGGTATATATGGGACCTTTCTTTCTGTCTTTGACTGCCTTAGGGCATTTGCCCAATAGGGATCATTCTATCAAAGGGTTTAAACAGTTTACTGACTTAGCTTGCATGATTCTAAATAGTTTCCCAGAATGGTTAAGCCAATTCACAGCTGCGCCAACAGTGTAATAATGTGCCTGTCTTCCCACGGCCCCTTCAACATTGACTATTTCTGGCTTTTGTTATGTTTGCCAATTCTCTGGATGTGAGGTGAAACTCAGAGTTATCTTAATTTGCATTTCTCTTATTAGTATTTGGAGCATTTTTCATATTGTTTATAGTTTATTTGGAAATATGTTTTTTCTTCTGACTCTAACTTTTGGCAAATTTGCTTTCCAAGTCGACAAACTACTATTGAATACCTACTATATGGTATTATGCTGTGCCCCTAGTAGACTATGAACTAACTCCTCAAGGGCAGGCTGTCTTTTGCTTTTCTTTCTATTCTCAAAGTTTAGCACAGTGGTTATCTGCCTAATAAATATATATTGACTAACTGTCATCGTTATTATGTAACATTACTTATATAAATATATTTGAACATAAATATATATATTATATCATATCTAATATTGTATAACATATACTTAACATATTTAAATATAATTTATAATAGATAAAAAATATAATATAAAGTAGGCCATATAATATTATTCACAAAGTCCACTGAGATAACTTCTGGAGAACAGTAATCCTAATCAGTACAATACAGGGTTTTTTGGAACTAGAAGTTATCTATCCAACTCCACATTCTATTAGATGTCCTGTGCTATTTTAAAGCACAATAATGTGCTTTATTTTATTATTTTCATGAAGTGTTTCATAATTTTACAAACAAAAGCAGTTCATATTAATGGTATAAGACTGATATCCTATCCTAATTCCATAACTCTATGATATCAATGAGGCAGTATGGTTAGAGTGCTAAACTTGGAATCAGGAAGACCTGAGTTCAAATCTTACCATTGAAATTTGACTAATTTATATGACTTTGGGTAAATCACTTAAACTCCTCATTTTTCACATCTGTAAAAGAAGGAGTAATTATAACAATAGCTTCTCATTGTTCTTAAGGAAACTCAAACAAGATAAGATGATCATAAACTTTTTTTAGAGTTGAATGGGACTTGTACAACTGCACCATTTTTTAAAAGAAAAACTGAGGTCCAGGGAAGTTTAATGCCATTCTGAAAGTTACACAGATAACATATTGCCCCTAATGCTAACTTGTGTGGCCTTAGACAAAACACTTCAATAGCATGGATTATAATCTCATCATTTATAAAATGTAGGCTAGCCATCTTCTGAAGGCCCTGCCTAAAGGATTTTAACTCTGGTTCAAAGCTGGTACACTTAACTCTTTATTTCCCTGTCTTGCATAAAGTATAAAAAATACTTTGCAAACCTATAAAGTATTTTATAAATATCAGCTATTGTTATTAAGAAAAACCAGTAAGATAATCAAATAAGAAGATGGAACTAAAAACATGATTTAATCCAATATAATTATCTACTAAAAGGATGTGACTGAAAGAATTAAAAAATATTTTGAGTTCTTTGGAAGAAATTTAAAATACTTTCTATGTGCCTCATACTGTGCTAAATGCTGAGAATAAAAATAGAGACTCAAGATTGTGATCTCAACAAGCTCCCATTTTACTTGGAAGTAGACCACATATATAAGGGTTAGACTGCAGAGCAAATTCAAGGACCTGATGGTTCTATAAAGGTTGGCAGTGCCCAGGAATCCTTTAGAGTGAACTAAAAGATAGTAATAACTACAAGTTTAGAAGGAGCAGTGACAAGGCAGTTGAGTAAGGACTAGTAAGTCAGAAAGTATTGTAGCAGGTCAGAAGGTAATGGCCAGTGGAAATTAAGGACCAGTAAAAGGGCAAATGGTAAAACCTAGTGGTCCTCCATCTTTCAAAAAAGATTATACTTTATATAATATATATATAATAATTTATAAAAAATAAGTCCTCTATTTATCCATTTGGTATGAATGACCATGCTCAACTAGCTGGAAGTAGGAGCAGAGTGTATTGATTTAATACCTAAATTCCTCATAACTGTCTGCACACCCCCAAGCCATGCTAAACCAACAAGCATTTGTTAAGCACCTCCTATGTGCCAGATATGTGCTAATTTGGATAAAATAAAGGCCAAAACAGCTAGAAGGGGGAAGATAGGACTAAAATCAGGGTGGAGGGACTCAGGGATTAGAACTGTGATTTCCTCAGTATAAGGAAAAACCTAAGGAGGGAAGTCCTACCAGTGCAAGTTGGTACCTTCTCTGCAACTTAGAACTTTAAACATGTGACTGGAACTCTGACTAGCTCAAGCTCACATGTGTGTGAGGTAGGACTTGAACCCAGGTGTTCCCCACTCCAAGATCAACTGTCAGACTTTTCCTTTTTTTTTCTTTCCTTCTCTATTCTTCCTCTCTCCCTCCCTCCCTTCTTCCCTCCCTCCTTCTTTCCCTCCCTTCCTTCCTTCTTCCCTTTTTCCCTTCTTCCCTCCCTCCTTCCCTCCCTCCTTCCTTTCTTTCTCTTTCTCCCTCCCTCCTTTTCTCCTTTCCTCCTTCCCTCCCTTCTTTCCCTTCCTCCCTCCCTCTCTCCCTCCTTTTCTTCCCTCCTTTCCTTTTTTCCTCTCCCTCCCTCCTTTCCTTTTCTCCTTTCTTCTCTTCCTTCCCTCCCTTTCCTCCTTTTATTCCCTCCCTTCCTTCCCTCCCTTCCTTCCCTGCCTTCATTCCCTCCCTTCCATTTCTCCCTTCTTTCTCTCATTTTCTTCCCTCCTTCCCTTCTTCCTTTCCTCCCTCCCTTCCTCCCTTCTTCTCTCCTTCCCTTCCTTCCTTCCTTCTTTCTTTCCTTCCTTCTTTTATTCCTTCCTTCTTTCCTTCCTTCCATAATTAGGGTTAAGTGACTTACCCAGGTCATGCAGATCAGGCTTTTTCAATGTGTATTTTATAATCCATGAATGCTCTCCCTGATTTTAAAGTTTCTCAACACTAGAAATTTGGCAAAATTTAGAAATTTAGTCAAAAAAGGAAAAATAGACTCAGAACCACTTCCTTCATGTTCATTCTTCATTTGCCACCTCCCTCCCAGGTACAGAACTATTGGCACAGAGATTTTAAAATCTCCACACCCAGAAGCAAGAAGAAGTGCCAAACAAGAGCTGCTTACACACTTTAAGATATCTGCTTTACATTCAACTCTTCCTACATTGGGAATTTCAATGTTTATAGAACTTTGTACTCCTTGGGCTTTCGGGGAAGGTTTTAAAATCTTTTGGTGATTGTTATGGATTAAAGAGATTTCATTGCTGACAACCTTTTCTGTAAACTGGGAACCAAAGCCAAATTTCATTTGGCCAGACTTATGTGTTATTATATAAACACTCAGTTTTCCCACATGTATCAGCTTTCACCTTTTCTATAATTTTATACATACTTAGAAGTACACATATTATTTCCCTTCAGTTAAATGGGAAGTTTTTTGAGGACAGATGCTATTTTCCAAGTCAACAAGCATTTATTAAGTGCTTACTATATGTCAGCACTGTACCTGGAGCATTGTTCAGTCATTTCAGTCGTGCCCAACTCTTTGTGATCACATTTGGAATTTTTTTGGGGGGAGAGCAAAGATATTAGAGTAATTTGCCATTTTCTTTTCCAACTCAGTTTATAGATGAGGAACTATGGTAAACAGAGTTAAGTGATTTGCTAGGGTAACTCAGCTAGTAAATGTCTGAAGCCAGATTTGAACTCAGGAAAATGAGTCTTTCTGATTTTAGGTGCACTCTATCCAGCACCACCTATCTCCTCCTACCCAGAATTAAATACCCAGGTATTTAATAAATACTTGTTGGAATGGATTAAATTTGCATAACAAACATAAAAAAATCAAATTTGGTTTCATAATCAAATTGAAGAGATAATGTGGTATCAGAGAAATCTCCCATAGAAATCCATACTTAGCCTTTCTATTTAATATTTCTATCAATGTTTTAGATACATTCATCAAATTTACAGGTGGCAATAAAACTGGGAAAGACAATCAACATCATAAATAGCAATCAGAATCCAAAAGAATATTGACAAGTCAAGGAACTAGGATGAATATAATGAGATGAAATTCAGTGTAGATAAATGTCAGATCTTTAACTTTGATACAAAAAAAATCAATTTAACCAAGTGTAAGATGGGGGAGGAATAGTTACAAATAGTTGATCTATAAAAGATCTGGGAATTTAATGAACTATCAACTCAATATGAGGTATCAGTGTGATGCAGCAGCTAAGAAAACTGATGTGATCTTGGGTTGCATGAAGATATAAATGACTTGTAGAAATAGAAAGGTATTAGTCCCACTATACTTTGACCTCATCACATCTTATATGGAGTGCTGTGATCAGTCTGGTTAAAGGAAATTGATAAACTAGAGAGTATCCAAAGTAGGACAAACTATGAAGATTGGCTGAAGGAACTAGATGTGTTTTATCTAGAAAAGAGAAAGGAAGACATGATAACTACCTTCAAGAATATACAGAGCTCTCATCTGAGCATGGAATAAAACTTATTATTTGAGGCTTTAGAAGGCAGACCCAAGACCAAAGAGTAGAAGATGAAAGAGACCAATTTGGCCTTTAGGCTTGAGGTAAGGAAAAACTTCCTAACCATTAGAATTGTCCTAAGTAGAATAAATACAAGTCAACTCTCAATCCTCTAGGAAACTCTTAAGACACTAAATTTCAGAGAAGGTATCTATCTGCATTAGTAGCAGAATTTTTCTCACCTGGAAGTTTACTACACCAGTGAAATTACAAATATAAAAAGCAACAAAAACCCATATACTACACAAATGAACAACAGAATGGCTGGCCTTGAGGAATAGCAGTTTCCCTTTCTTTGAAAGTCCTTAAACTGAGATTAGATGACCCCTTGTCATGTATGTTATAGTGAGTATTCTTGTCATTTATAGGCTAGACTAGATGAACTCTCCAATTATGTGGCTTCATGGTTCTGTTTTATGATAAAGTGTTGATCTTAGAATCAGAAATACCAAGGTTCAAAATCCAGCCAATATTGATTAGATGTCTGACCTTAAATAAATTCTAGAATTATAGATTCAGAGCAGATAGGGGGACATTAAAACCTAATGAATGCAACAACTCCACTTTACAGATGAGCATAATAAAATGGTTAAATGATGTGACTATGGTCACATAGGTCATAAGGATTAGAGATGAAATATGAACCCAGGTTTACCTGATGCCAAATTCAGTGCTGTATTCCTTACCAGGGATTCTTATACTTTTCCCACTCACAACCCCTTTTGCTTGAGAATTTCTTATGTGATCCTGGGTATAAAGGTACAAAAATAAACACTATTAGTATTTATCAATAATAAATCATCATTTCATGACCTTCCACATTCAATTACAAGACTCCACATGGGGTTATGACCACAATTTTAAAAGGTGGGCCATATTCCCTGCAATTTCCTAGGACTTAAACCTATTTAGTTCCAGAGGTTATCAATATGTAGGGAATTTGGAGTTCCTCAAGCTACCTAAATCACAGATCTATACATCAAGTATGGCAAGTTGAATAGTTGCAGCAACATTTTTTGCTAAATATTCATTTTAGATGTTGATATTAAAAATAGGAAGGTTTACATATTGCCATTTGTGGGCTGTAATTGTATTTAACCACAACTATGTGTCATCCTGAAATTACATGGCATATTGTATAATTTTTTTATTCAGTGGAAGTATACTTTTAGAGATAGAGATTTTAAATATAACTCGAGATTTTTTACAGGTTGAAATGTGAAATTGCTATAAATTAGACAAGAATGAATACAGCAATCATTCTAATAATGTTGTACTATATCAACACCAACCAAACTTTAAAAATAGGAGATGCTAAAAATAACAGATTTGCTACCATTTTAAATAAAACATTTTTTAAAGAGGAGGGAGAAAGAAATGACAAATCTTATAAAAATGAACGTAGAGTTGAACACGACTGAACAAAATAAAGATGAACTGAATTTATAAAACCATATGCTACTATATCTATGGGTGTAGCTTACTTTTTAGAGTATCATATCTCATTATGCTAGGCACAATGAATTTTTTTCCAGGATTCTAGGATAAAGGATTCTTTCTCCATCTCCTAAGAACATCCAAAGCATCAGAAGTCTAGCCCAACCTACAACTTTCATAATTGATTAGTTTTTCCACCATAGAATATTTTACAATGTTGATGTTTTTGTTGCTAGCAATGTCATGTAACAACTAGTACAATTTTCTCTTTTTTGATCATGAAAACAAAGTAGCTCCCTGCAGGACAGTTGGAATGCTTGGTGGTTTAGTTTGAGAAAGGATCTCAATGGCTGGTACCTTATCCCATCAGGTGATCTGCAGAATCTTCCTAAGACAATTCAAATGGAAGCGATTTAATTTCCTGGCATGGTACTGCTTTCACAGGTGTACAGAAATGAGGTCAGCATAATGGCTCTGTAGACATAATAGATGCTTAAAACAATGTTTACTGACTTACAGTTACATGCTGTGAGTGTGATCCTGAGCATCACTTAACCTTCCAACTTCATTGTCCTTATCTGTAAAATGGGGATAATCTCTACCTTATAGTATTTTGAGGATCATATGAGATAGTGTATTTAAATTGTTTTGTAAACCTTACATTCCTATGTAAATGCAAATCATTTTTTAATTTTTAGAATTACTTTTGACAACTTTTGCTCTTGATGAAATAGATGAATTCAAAAAAGTCTCTTAGAAAAATAAATTTTATGATTGAGATTTCCCTTAATCATCATCATCATCATCATCATCATCATCATCATCATCATACTTGGCATTTATAAAATGCCTACTACGTGCCAGGGGGCAGCCAAATGGTACATTGGATAGAGTTCTAAAGTCACTGAAGACATGAGTTTAAATCTGGCTTCAGACACTTACCAACTCTGTGACCTTGGATAAGTCACTTAACCCTGTTTGCCTCAGTTTCCTTATTTATGAAATAATCTGAAGAAGGAAATGGCAAATTGTGTAATTATCTTTGTCAAGAAAACCCCAATGGAGACACTGAAATGATTGAATGATAAAACTATGTACCAGGCACAGTGCTAAGCATTTTACAAATATCTCATTTGATCCTCATAACAACCCTATGAAGTGGGTGCTATTATTATTTACAGTTGAAGAAATTGAAACAAAAAATGGTCAAATGACTTGTCTAAGAACACATGGCTAGTAAATGTCCAAAGCCAAATTTCAATTCAGGTCTTTCTGGCACTTGGCTCCGTCCTCTATCCACTGTGCCACATAAATAAAGCAATGAGCAGAATAAATTAAACAAATCTGTGATCCCAATAAAAATTTCATAAAAATTAAGTTATAGATATAATAGGTTAGCCTAGAATACTCCTAATTTCTCACTTTTTCCCACATGTTCCTGTGTAAGTTAAATTCTGATGATCAGATTTCCATGGCAACCTAACAGGGTGTCTTATGCTAAAGGGATCTGGACAGTAGAAGCACAAAAGAAGAGTTATTTCATTTAATATATTAGATTTTTCTGAAAATGAGATGTTGGGCTATTGTGTCTTTTTGAGTATTATAGAAAGAGTTAAAAAATGGTTCCTTTGTTTAGCTCCCAACTTTCTGAGGTGAATAACTAAATGAAAATTATTTTATGACTAGGCCATCACATCATAGCAAAGAGAAGGTTATTGAGCAAGAAAATCATAGTTTGCTTCCTTAGAAGGTATGAATTCTATTATTAATTGTAAAAATATTTTTAAAATTTTCAAAGGTTAAATTTCCCATAAACTATAAATAGAACTATAAAATGAACTAAAGAATATAAACTATAGAATGAACAAAAGGTAAATCTCCACAAATTTAATTTCCATCTGATGGTTGATAAGATTTTCTCAAAATTAGGAAATGAGAAAAGAATCTGTTTGAAAAAATGGTATCCCAGCTCATGTGCTGGGTCCATTTGTTTAGCTAAATATGATGAGGGCATTACTGTCTAACAGGGCACACACATTCTGATCTCTTGGGCTGCCAAAATCTTTGTGGTTCAAATGCCAAGTGCCTGTAGGGAAAGTTCTGTAACAGAGCTGAGTGAGCAACCCCTGGCACCCATACCAGAGGGTGGCACTCCAATCTTCCTATCTGATGTGCCAGTCCCTGGTTTCTCCTCAACTGCTGCTGCCTGCCACCCAGGCAACTGCAGGTTCCCTGCCACCCTCTCACCAGAGCTGCTTCTTCTTCAGGCTTCTCACTGTTCCTCCTCCTGCCCTCCATTTGCCTACTACTTGAGCACATTTAGGGGGTGTTTTCACATGGAGTCATGACAGCTGCCTGATATAACCTTTCCTGGGCCTTTCCCCTCCTCCTGCCGGGCACACTGAGGGGAGAAGGTTGCCAATTCCAGTTTTTATAGAATCTCAGCCCTGATTCCCCACCACCTACTTTCCACCCCCATTCAGGAACTTGGGGAGTGTTTTGGCTCATTGGCATTCTGGAAATTCCTCAGGCTTTGGAATAGGTGCGGTCTGAAAGGGAGGGAAGAGCAAGTAGAGCCTGGTGTGAATGCTGCTCCAATGGATTATGGACATTTTGAGCACTCCTGGACTGCACCCAAAAATCCCAGGTTGCTAAGATGTTGCACCACCTGTAGGAAACAAGGCTAGCTTTTGTCATTTTTCTATTTCTTAAAGATACATTACCAGCCCAGTCTATATTTTTCTAGCCTCTAAACCAGAATAGTAGGGGATTGTGGAAATTTGACTCTGCTTCCGAGCTGTGCCTCTTTCTCTGTCGGAGCTAAGCGTTTTGTCCAGACTTCCCTCATTCTTTCTGTGAGAATTTGAATCAAGCCCCTCTTAAGTCTCTGGAAGAAGCAGATGGGGAACTTGGCTTAGTTCGGATGTCCAGAACTTGGACAAATCGAAAGATCCATTTGCCAGGCTGGATTGCCAATAATTAAAAAACTTATCCTCTTTCTTTTGCAATGTGAACTTACCTAAAGAATCAACAGAGTATTTAATCATGCACTAAAGGAGGAAAGAATCTGTCCAGATGAAGGAAAACTTGCATTTGACTTAAATGACTTTTTACCTTGGGGAATCAAACTGACTGGTTCAGGTTGGTGTATAAAGCTATTTCTTTTCAGCTGTTTTTCTCCTCCCTGCCGTAACATGTTGTTCATTCATTTCAATTGTATCTGACTCTTCCTGAACCTATTTGGGGCTTTCTTGGCAACTAGAGTGGCTTGCCATTTTGCTCTCCAGCTCATTTTACACATAAGGAAACTGAGGCAAACAGGATTGAAGAGACTTGCATCTGCACTCAGATCTTGACTTTAAACCAGGCTCTCTATTCATTATGCTCTGTAGTTTCCATAAAGTGTCCCAGTAGTAATTACTGCAAATACCAGTCACAGGCTAGAGCCCAGGTTGGTAGCCTGTGTTACTGGTGCTACTTCCCACCATATGTACCTTTCCTTATAGCTTTCTTGATTTCCTACTTCTCTTGTCTCCTTCATCTTTTCTTTTTTTCCTTTTCCTTGCTCCCTCACCTAAGCCTCTGGACCAGTAGTGGTACCCTCTGAACATTTCTCTAATCTATTAAAAACTCTCAGGGCTAAGCTGGCCACTCATATAAAATGGAGACAGGTAGGGTTTTGATCTCTGCCTTACTGGGACTTAAATACCTGAATGTGTGAATTGTAACTTGTGTTCTGACCATTATAGGCTACTGTTGAATCTTAGAAGGACAATATTTTGTTAAAATTCCTTACCTAATTGCCCCACAAGGCAATGCCAGTTAGTCTCCAGATAAAGAAAGACTGGAAACCCCTTGGAACAGTTAACAATACTTGTTCAAAACGTCCCAGAGGAGGCTAACCTGGGCACAAAAATTACAATCCAATTCCTTTCCACTCCTTACAACTCAATAACTACTTACATATATTCAGTATTGTTCTAGGCACTGATGATACAAATCAATTGATGGAATAATCAATCAGCAAGTGTTTATTAAATGCCTACTATAAATCAGGGTTGTACTAAATGCTAGAGTTAGAGATCAAGAAAAAAAAAACTTGGCTTCAGGGTCTTAGATTCTACCTTACACACACACACACACACACACACACACACACACACACACACACACACACTTATTTGTATATGAATGGATAAACACATCCAGTGCTGGATCCTTCACAGGAATCTTATGATTCTGTGAAAACAAAACAATATGGGAAATGAAGAATATTCTAGAGAACGAATTAAAAGGGAGACAAAAGGAATGATGGTGTTGAAGAGAGGAGAATTTCTACATAGAATGAGTCATCATCTCTTTTCTTTTCCTCTTCTCCTTGATCTTCCTTCAATGCCTTCTTTTTCCTCCTTCCTCACTTTCCCCCTCTCCTCATGCCTCATTTTCTCTCTCAACTTTTTTTCCCCTTTTCCTCCCCTCTGCTGACTTCTCCAGAATAGCTTTGCCTCAAGGTTTAGTTACTATACATTAACAATATAATTGCAAAATTACATTGGCTGGGGCAATGCTAGTTGAGGATCTGCCTGTACAGAGCTAAATATGGCGGGACTTCACACTAAGGTTATTTGCCTTGGAGAGTTCCAGTGCTTCTCAGATAACGTTCTGCCTGCCCAAGAATTCATTTTCTTCTGTTTATTCACTTCTCTTTTCTGTGTTTATATAACTCTTAAAATGATTTTTTTATATTTCTACAACAAAAATCTTCTTTCTGTGTCTCCAAAAGTAGCAACATCCACTAGACAAAATACTTGAACAAAGTTAACTGTCAAAAAATTGGATTTATGAGGAACAGGTCACAAGATAAAACTGTAGGGTGAGTGAGCATTGAAGATCAAGACAACAAGTTCTAAAATGGGGCCCTTCATTCCTCTCAATTACTTTGAACTTTGTGGTAACTAAACCATCAACAATAAAAATCAATCTACTATGTAGATTTAGAATATAATTTTTTAAAAGAAGTCTTTCTTGCCCTCTTTCATTGTTTCTGCAAGTTTTGTTTCATGAAATTAATATTCATCTACCCTTTAACTTTTCTCTTTTAATTTAAAAATAAAAAATTATAAGTACCACAGGGTTCCAATTTTAGCAATTACTTGTGTCATTAAGAAGTGCCAGTTCAAATTGGTGCAGACATGGGTGTGGTGCAGCTGTGAGTGACTGCCACCCACACACCCAGAAAAAGAAAAAAGTGCTTTGAAAGGAGGGTACAGTGATTTTAACCTGGGATGATATGGATTCCTAGCCTCAGAGCCAGCTTGGTGCCCTTCAAAGCTCATGCTTAAAAGCAAGACCAGGCCCCTGCTAGACCCCCACCCATGCTCAGGTCTCAGCCATCCAAGCTATGTGACCTGTTATAGCTGC
>JAJPUD010013363.1:5124-28679 GCA_023553655.1 Myrmecobius fasciatus
TATATATATATATATATATATATGTATATATATATATACACACATATGTATGTGTATATATGCACGAATGTATTCATCTTGAATTACATAAAATGTAATCTTCCATAACATTGTGATTTTATATCATTGAGTAAAGCAATGTGTTAGAAGCTGAAGTTAAAAAATGATTTGTCATCCATTTTCCTCTGCTTAAATAATTTTATAGGTAGTTATGATCAGAGTGTCCTGGAGCCAGCTTGAACTGGCTTCATAGCCAGCAGTTTTCAGTGTGAGCATTCATACTTTAGAAATCAATAAACACTACAAATAAGGGCTTGATTTATGTTGATTGTCTAGACTTAAGAAAATTTTTGAACAAACGTTAATAAACCAGATTAAACTCAAAAGTATGACGTGTACATTTTTTCCCAAGGCAATTATTAAACACTTATCTGCTCTATCCTGGTTCTGAGAGGATAAAAGCAAAACAAAACTTTAATAGTCAAATGAGCTTTGGAAACTTTTCTATGTAGTCTACTTGTGCAATACAAATTTATGGTACATAAATATATGGTGCATGTGGATTAATTGATCCCTAAATATACTATGATAATTCATCTATAACTCCATAAATATTTCCCTACTACTCTTGACATATCAACTTATTGAAATTTCCTTTCACCAAACTTCCATTGATTCACTTTTCTATACTTCCCAACTGAGAATCCCATTTTGTACTTTACCAAAAAAGCATTACAAGAACCATTTGCTGAAAGTTCTCTTTTTCCTTCCTCCTCATCTTATATCACCTAGAAGCCTTCTGAAGCAATTTCCTTCTTTACCTCTGAAATCCTTTTACTTGATCAATCCATCCCCCTACCTTTCCTCTTGCATTTCTCCTCTCTTTTATAGCTAAACTATTTAAAAATACCATCTCTGTATGAACAGATAATTTTAGATGATGAAATTAAAACAATTTCTAGTCATATGAAAAGGTGCTCCAAATCACTATTGATCAGAGAAATGCAAATCAAAACAACTCTGAGGTACCACTACACACCTGTCAGATTGGCTAAAATGACAGGAAAAAATAATGATGAATGTTGGAGGGGATGTGGGATAACTGGGACACTATTACATTGTTGGTGGAACTGTGAACAGATCCAACCATTCTGGAGAGCAATTTGGAGCTATGCTAAAAAGTTATCAAACTGTGCATACCCTTTGACCCAGCAGCGTTTCTATTGGGCTTATATCCCAAAGAGATCTTAAAGGAAGGAAAGGGGGACACACAATTGCAAGAATGTTTGTGGCAGCCCTTTTTGTAGTGGCTAGAAACTAGAAACTGAATGGATGCCCAACAATTGGGGAATGAGTGAATAAATTATGGTATATGAATGTTATGGAATATTATTGTTCTGTAAGAAACGACCAGCAGCATGATTTCTGAGAGGCCTGGAGAGACTTGCATGAACTGCTGCTGAGTGAAACGAGCAGAACCAGGAGATCATTATACACAACAATACTATATGACGATCAATTCTGATGGACATGATTCTCTTCAACAATGAGGTGATTCAAACAAGTTCCAATTGTCCAGGGATGAGGATAGTCATATACATCCAGAGAGAGGCCTGTGGGAACTGACTGTGGATCACAGCATAGCATTTTCACACTCTCTATTGATGTTTGTTTGCATTCTGTTTCCCTTCTCAGGTTTTTTTTTTTTTTTTTTCTTGTAGATACGATTTTCCTTGTACAGCAAGATAACTGTATAAATATGTATACACATATTCGATTTGTTAAGTATTTTAACATAATTAATATATATTAGACTTCCTACCATCTAGGGGAGGGGATGGGGGGGGAAGGAGGGAAAAATTTGTAACAAAAAGTTTTTCAAGGGTCAATGTTGAAAAATTGCCTATGCATATATTTTGCAAATAAAAAGCTTTAATAAAACATTTTTAAAATGCCATCTCTGATGTATATTTCTTCTCCTTACCTCTTACTCTTTTTTTATTTCTGGAAACTTGGCTACTTGACTTCTTCATTTAACCTAAATCTTTTTGTGACAAAGTTACTAACAATCTTTTAACTTTCAAATCTAATGGTCTTTCTTCAATCACATCATTCTTGACCTCTCTGCAGTCTTTCAGAAAATCAGACATCATCTTTCCTTTGATACTCTCTTCTCCCTGGCTTTTCATGACGTTTTATTTACTACTTACCTGACCACTCTTCTTTGATCTTCATCAATGTACCCACTCAACGGCAAGAATTAGTTTGCTAGACTTTCATCATTGTATCTACTTATATGGCAAGGACCCCCAAGGCTCTATCCTAGGTTATTTTCTCTATACTATTTTATTTGGTGAACTCATCTGCTTCCATTATTTTATTATTATCTTTTTATTAGAAATGATTTTCAGATCTACATGCCCAGCCCCAACCTCTCTTCCAATCCAGGTTATTTTGTCCGTCTACTTATTAAATGTACCAAGCTGGATGTCTTGTAGACATCTTAAACTCGTATTCAAAACTAAATTATCTTCCTTCTCCTCCCTGACAATCACTTCTTTGTAAATTCCCTATAACTATTGTGGTTATCACTTTAATTGAAGTCACATAGGCTTACAACCTGTTTCAATCTTCTCATTCTTCACTTGTCGTCTTGTCATTGTTACCTTAATAACACCTCTTGCATATGTCCCCCTTTTTCCTCTGACAATGCAACCACCTTTGTGCAGCTTGTTAGCACATTATATCTGGAATATTGCAATTATTTGCTTCATCTCTCCCAGTCCCAATATAGCCAGCATTCAACTGTCAAATAATCTTCATAAAATGCAGGTCTGACCACATATTCAATAAATTCTACTCTCTATTATCTCTAAGATAAATTGTAAAATTTTTTATTTGTCTTTCAAAGTCTCTCATATTCTAATACTTTTTTTAACCTTTCTGCCCATCTAACTCCTTACTCCTCTCCACACACCATATTCCAGTGATATTGGTCTTTTAGTTATTCCTCACATATGATAATTAATTTACCAACTCTGAGCATTTTCACTGTCCCCCATGCCTGGAATGGTTTCTTTTTACATTTTTCCTCCTTAGCATCTTTCAAATCTCAAACAAAATCTCTAAAAGAATCCTTTTCAAAATCTTCTTAATCTTATTTCCATTATCTGACCATCCTAAAATTGTCCTGTATACACATATATTATATATGTGTGTGTATATATATATATATATATATATATATATATATGTATAACTGAGTCCTTTGGGAGCAAGAATTTAAGGATTTATTTGTTTCTTTTTATCTTTGTTTCTTTTTTTTTCCTCTTTCTGTGTATCACTAGCATTTAGCAAAGTGTCTGGTACATAGGAGATATTTATAAAAGTTAGTTTATTTATTCTTGGCTAACAACAGACATTGTGACCTCTAGGGAATCAGGTACCATGAAATATAAAATCTGTGAAACATCTATAACATAATATGATATTCTGCACAATACAGACAATGTGGAAGCTAAAACTGAACATGGCTATAGCTCAAGGAAAAAATAATAGTCATTATAAACATAGTTATTAAATTTTCCATAATGTTCCAAAGAAGTTTATATTTTCATTTTCTCCTCTCCTCCCCCCCAAAAAATAGTGTAGTAAATAAAAATAACATAAAATAAGCTTTGCTATTTATTCAACTTGCTACATTCCTTAATAGTGTGATAGGTACTGGGATGAAAAGATGAGAACAAGGGACAGAGTTAGGGTTTCAACCTGAGAACTTTTAGACTACAAATACAATTCTTTTTACTTTTTTACAAAGAGTATCTCTGTTATTAGCAGAGGGACCTAATTGTGAAGATCTAGTGCATTCTTGAACTCATGGAAGTTTTGATATGCTACATTCAGAATATACGTATATAATGTTTAGTGAAAGTCAATCTCTTTTTCAAAGGGTAGATTTTTTTTTTTAGTTTTCTCTACACCTCCTGCTAATTCTTCTCTTTTTAGTTCGTTAAGAATAGGGACCATCTAGCTTTTCAATTCTGTAGTCTATCACTACGCCTGAAGCACAGTATTTAAGAAATGGTTTATTGATTAAATCATTACTCCCACTATGAGATTCAAGGTGTTTTTTCAAAACTAATGCCAACAGACAATCCCTACCCTTTTGCAAAATGTTTCTATTAATATTGTATTTGGGATCAGACAATGGATTCTAATTCTAATATATTGCTTATGGACAAGTGGCTTAACCCCATTGGGCCTCTGTATCCTCGACCTAAAATGAAGAAGTTGGACTAGATAGTCTTAAATGCCTCCTCCATTTTTAAATTTGTGATCTTTAAGCCTATGGATTCTAAATCATAAGTCAAGAATCATCATGTTTTAGTTGAGAATCTAATGATCATAAGAATTAGCCTAGTCTTGAAACTTTTGATCACAGGTATTCATGAAGACCATCAATTAAAAAAGAGGATGGGAAAATGGTTAGTGTCACAGTAGAGGGAGTACATGCTTTGTTAAATTCACAGATCTTTTAAAGTTATTCTTTAAAAAAATTAATACAACTCCTTGAAAGCAGACTTACAATGAAGTGAGAGCAGATGGCCAATCATATATTGTCATTTCTCTTTTCCTGCAGTTTATTAAGGTTACCCAGAAAACATAAAAAGGATGGTGGTTGGTTGAAACATACAATGGGGGGGAGGGAGGGAGGAAGAGAATGAAGGGAGGAGGGAAAGGAGAGAGTAAGAAGAAATTATTATTTAAAAATTAACATTAGAACTTATGAGGAGCAGCTTCTCCTTTTGCATTTACTTGGTTTATGTGAGTGTGTGGGAAGGGAAGTTGTTTTTCTAAAAAGCTTCTAAATGATAATTTTTTATATAGCAACAGTTTTTCAAAAGCCATTTAAAAACAGTTTCACAGTGTACTCTCCTGGATGGCATCTTTTCTTTCACGCAGAGGAATGACTTTCTCTAAAGTATGTTAAAAATAGTTGCTCTCTCATCAAGGAAAACTTGCTTCTTTCTGATTCCTTCCTCAGTATCTTCCCTCTCCTCATCGCCCTCCTCCCATACATTTCAGTTCTTCCCTCTCTCTTCATACTTTTTTTTAAAATGAGGGCTGGACCAAAAGATGCATTTTATGTGAGTATTCAATTAGAAATTCTAATCATAAGAGCAAAATATTCTAGGTCACAGCATTAGATATTTGTCTTGTTTTAATTTTCAGTATACATGCTAATTTTCTCAATAATTGCTGCCTGTTTTTAAATAGAATAAACACAAAACACTTGAACCTACATGGTTACAGATGGAGAGACAAGAGGAGGGTAATGTGTTTGCTTTAAGGACTTACCATTTTTTAAAAAGTTACATTCTAGAGCATTACTGAAACATCCACAATAATATGAGAGGAATCAGATTTACCAAAGTACTTCATTTTTTCAATTGGAGGACATATACCATTATAATTAACACAAAATCCTCACCTCTTATTTGTATACAATTATCCTTTCAGAGTTTAACATATAACATATTTTAAAAATCTATTTCATTCATCATGCTGACATTGTACCACAAAAGTAATATTTATGATTTCTCCTTTTCTATACATGAGAAAAGAGGTTCCATTCAAGTGACCAAATGATGTTCTGTATTTCCAAATCCATGATTCAAATGATTTTACCCATGGCTTTTTCTCTCTTAGCCAAACAAAAAGCTCTTTTGGTAATATTATATCACATGTTTCTTTTTATTTGTTTCCATTCAGTGGCCTAAATTGTGGCTTACTCTTTGTGACCTACAATTTGAGATTTTCTTTGAAAAGATACTGGAGCCATTGGTATTTTCTTCTCTAGTACACTTTACAGATGAAGTAACTGAAACAAACAGGGTTAAGTGATTTGCAAAAGCAGTAAGTGTCTGAGGTCACATTTGAACTCTTGAAGATAAGTAATATCAAATGTAATGGAAAAGAACACTGAAAGACAGCAAGTCAATTCCATGAATAATAATGTTTTCAAAATGTAGTGTCTCTTAACAGTGAAGGCATGAAGGTACAGGATGAAACATACATCAGGGCATCAAAGAACTATGCATTTAGAGCTCAAAGGAATCTTAGAAATCAACTACTCTTACCTACTCAATTTATAAGAAGTCATAGCCCCAAAGATGGTAAATGATTTGCTTGAGCTCACAGAAATAGCAAATAACAGAGATGGGATCTGAACCCAACTCCTTTTGGCTCCAAATCTACAAGATTTTTTTTCACTTTCTAAAGGGATTCATTAATGAATCTTCATCATTATCATCATCATCATTATCATCCTATTGGTGAATAAAAATAAAATCTTCTTTTAAAAAATACTAATTTTTCCACATCTATAAATTGAAGATAGTTTACATACATCCATCCATCATGTCTAACATATCTCTCTATTCATATGACCACAATTTTATCTCACGTTCTTATTATCTCTTCCCTGTACAATTGAAATGATCTCCACTGTAATGCCATGCCAGTGTATTCTCAATCCTCCATCTGAAATTTAAATCTCTTAATGTCCTTATTTCCACCTCTTTTTCTTAGCTTATTATAGGTGCTTTTTTTCCTTCACAAATTCTACAATCCAATCAAATTATTTTCCTGCTATTCCTCACACATGACATTTCATCTACCTTGTCCATGTCTTTGTATTCTATCCGGTTTACAGACTGACCCTATTCCTGTAATGCATTCCCTCCTCCCTTATAACTACTGCAATTCTCTAGTTTCCTTATAAGCTCAGTTCAATTATTATCTCCTACAAGAATATTTTCCTCATTCCCTGATATCATTTTCTACTGAAGTCCTCAAAATTATCTTGTGTTTACTTTCTACATATTTTTACCTAATTATGTAAGGGTAGGATCCCACTGAAACAACAATGAATTTAATAACAAAAAGTTTAAGATAATGGTGAAATAAAATTATTTGAAACACAAACTAGTTGTGGATAAGTCTTTAATCAGTTTGAGAAGTTTAATAGAGTTTTGATCCATGATGTAACAGGAAATAGCTTACAATTGCATAAAATAGTGTAAAAACAGAAGTCAATTTAGCTTTTAAATAAGTCAAGTGTTGGTAAAATCCAAGTTTAGGACTTGATTCAATTTCTACATTTGGGGTCATGTCCCTTTCAGGCAATCACTCTTGGGAGAAGAGAGAACTTCTCTCTTAAACTACTCAGTGGTTATGTTAAAGAAAAAACATGACCAGATAGAAGCAATAGTCATCCAAGGAAAAGTAGAATCAGAGAGTGTAATCTTCCAAAGACATGAAATATTAGATATAAGCTAAACAAATCATCAAACTTTGAAGCTCAGTAAAATGCTAATCCTATGGGGAAAACTATTTGGTGCATGTATACATTAGAGATAATCATGCATTAAGTTTGTGCCCTCTTTCTCCATTGATGCTGTATGTACTTATGGAGGAAAAGGCCCCAGATGCCAGATTTATGGGTGAAGAAGAACTCTCTGTAATGAATTGGTCTACTAATTTCAGGGATAAATAGAAAAAAAAAAAGCTTCAGCACTAATAATAATTGCACTATAAAAATAAATTAATTTATTGCATATTTCCCCAGTTATATTCAAAAAAGTGTTTTATATTTTTTAATGATTTTTGAGTTCCAGTTTCTTTCCCTTATCATGACCCACAATTAAGAAATCATAGGCTAAGTTATGCAAAACATTTCCATAAAAGTAAAGTTGTGAAAAAAAATTTAAAAAAGAAAAAAAAAAGAAAGAAAGAAAAAGCTGGAAAAAGTACAGTTGTAAAAGAAAATATGGATCTTCTACCTTAATGAAAATCAAAACCCTCAAGAAAATTAAATAAGTTAAAAAGGTAAAGAAAGAGAAAGAGAGAATGCTTCAATTTGTTTCAGACACAATCAGTTCCTTCTCTGGATATGGATATGTTTTTTTTTCATCATTAGTCCTTCAGAATATTCTTGAATGATTGCACTACTGAGAAAAAGTCATTTGCAGGTGGTCATCCCAGAACATTTCTATTACATCGTATATAGTACATTTCACTTTGTTCATGGAGGACTTTCCAGGTTTTTTTTTTCTTCTGAGAACATTCTGCTCATCTTTTCCCTAAAAAAATGATATTTGATCACAAATATATATCAGAGTTTATTGAGTCCTTCCCCAATTGTTGGGCATCTCTTTAATTTTCTTTTTTTTGTCCTGAAAAGAGAGCTGCTAGAAATATTTTTGTACATGTAGGTCATTTTATTTTGTTTTTATTTTTTCTTAAAAATCTAATGTTATTTATGCCAAGTAATGGTGTTGGCAGGTCAAAGGATATGCATGAATTTACAGACTTTTGGTCACAGGTCCTATATTTTCATCATTTATCAATTGAGGCATGGCTCTTATTTCTTTATAAATTTCACTCAGTTCCCTATATATTTGAAAAATGACATTTTATCAGAAAAAAATTCCTTCAATTTTTTTTTTAAATTACTACTTCTGGGGATGAAGTTAAGATAGGAGAGAGGAGACACGTCTTTTTTCTGAGTTCTCCCCATGTCCCTCAAATTAACAACAAATTCAGCCTCTGAACTGGTTTTGCAATGACAGAACACACAGATATTTGGAGTGTAACAAATTTCCAGCAGAAGATAATTTGGAAGATCTCCAGAAAAGGTCTGTGTAATTGGACACAGAGGAAGGCTGAGGACAGGTAAGTGCAGGGACCCAAGGTGGTGTGAGCTCTGTGGTGCAGAGATTCTGCCAGGAAGAATATGCAGCAGTGTAGGCTATTCTGTCCTGATTGCAAGCCAGTAGATCACCAGATTAGCTGTAAAACATTCAACACAAATTCAAAATGCAAATAGTGAGCCCCTAACCCCTAGAGTATCATGGTCATGCCCACTCAGCACCAGAAATTAGTCAGCATTGACTCAGAACAGGCACTGTTGCCTGTAGAGGAAGCTTGGATAATCTCCCCTTTGCCCTAAAAGCAGCCCTCATTTTTTTTTTAATGAACAAAAAAGCAAAAAGAACTCTGACCATAGACAGTTTTTAAGGAGAAAGAGATTTCAAACCTTGAGGACACTAAAAGCAGATTGTCTCCAGGTGAAGCCCAAAAGGTGAAATGAATTGGTTCCCATCTTACAAGGCTCTCTTGGAAGAATTCAAAAAGGATCTTAAAAGAGAGTTAGAAGAAAAATGGGGAAAGGAAATGAAAACTTTGCAAGAGTGTTTGGAAAAGTGAACACAAAAAATTATCTGAAGAAAATTCTATACAAAATAGAATTAGTAAAATGGGACATAACTCCTTACACAATAGATTTGATGAAATGGAAAAAAAAAGTTTAAAAAAAATAAAAAGAGCAGTGAGGAAGATGTGTGAATAAGAAAATGTCTGTGTGTGTGTGTGTGTGTGTGTGTGTGTGTTCCCTTTAACATCAAAATTGATATAGAAACTGCTTTTTATTTATTTTTTTTTGGTTTTCTTAATTAAGATAGGGAAAAAAAGAAGAAAATCTGCTCCAAATTTAGGGAACAGATGGCAATTAAAAATTGTTATCATGTACCTTTATCCAGTATAAGACACATTGATCAAATATATTAGAGCATTGAGGCAAAAAGTGCAAAGTACTGGAGAAGAGGGAAAAAAAATAAAAGCTCATACTATCATTGAGTTGGTATGTGCTCAAAGATACATGTATACATACATGTAAGTGTATGTTTGTTTGCATGTACACACATGGTAGTATATACATACATATATATATATATACGTTTTCCTCTGACATTAAAATAAGATCTGTTTTTTGTCAATTTGACTACATTTAAACTAAATAAATTAAATAAGTAATAAATTAAATTAAAAATTAAATAAATATCATTTCAAAAGATTTCTTTGATATATACATTTTATAGTTTTATAAACCTACTAAGCTTTTTTTTATAACAAAATTTCTCAGGAAGAAACAACATCCAAGGTAGACTTTAGGCCAAATTAATTTCCTTGTTAGCAGATTGAACACTAAACCATGACCAGAAATTGGAAAACTCAGAGCCCAACATAGCTATTTATTAAAAACAGAGTTTAACAATTATTCTAACTAAATTAAATTGAAAATGTATTTCTCTTTTTTTAAAATTCTGAAAATACTTTAAGAAAGAATATCTTGTAGTAGACATTAGGAAACTGGTACTTCAGGCCCAATTGCCATTAGGCAGCTCTGTCAAATTTAGCATAGCCTTGTGCATCTTAGTTCCTTTTGATATGCTAGCATGCAGAGGCAATCTCAGGTTTCTCCTATCAACTCCAGGACCATATAAAAATTTTGTCTTAGGAGTGTTTTTTAAATGAAAGTTCTAGTAGGTTTCTAAAATTTAATATCACTATTCTCTTTTTTCCAGTAAATGTATTAATTTTAATACACATTGCTTTATGAATCATGTTGGGAGAAAAAAAAATCAGTGCAAAAGGGAAAAAACATGCTAGAGATTAAAAAAAAAACAGAAAAAAAGAACTGAACAAAGCAGAGACAGACAGCATCTTGTCTCCAAAATCTATTGGGATTGCTTTGGATGATTAAACCACTGAGAAGAACCAAGTCTTTCATAGTTGATCATAGCACATTTTTGTTGTTATTGTGTACAATGAGTTCTTACTAGTGCTAGTTGTGTTCAATATCAATTCATGTAAATCATTCTAAGCTTTTCTAAAATGAGATTGTTCATCATTTTTTAAAAATAAAAACAATAATATTCCACTATCTTTATATATAAAAGTGTTTTTAGGCATTCCCCAATTGATAGGCATCTACTCATTTTCCAATTATTTGCTACCACAAAAAGAGCTGCTATGAACATTTTTGCTCATGTGGGCCTTTTTCCCTTTTTTTATAATTTCCTTGGAATACAGTTTCAGTAATTGCACTGCTGGGTCAAAGGGTATCCACAGGATATAGTCCTTTGGCCATAGTTTCAAATTTCTCTTTATAATAGTTGGTTCATTTCAAAACTCCACCCAGCAATGCACTAGGTATTGCAGTTTTCCTACGTCCCTTCAAACATTTATTATTATATTTTCCCATCTTAGCCAATCTGAGAGGTGTGAGGTGATATCTCAGAGTTATTTTAATTTGCATTCCTCTAATTAATAGTGATTTTGAGCATTTTTTTCACATAAGTATAGATGACTTTAATTTCATCACCTGAAACTTGTTTGTTCATAACCTTTGACCATTTATCAATTGGGGAATGACTTATATGCTTATAAATATGACACACTTCTTTACATATTTTAGAAATGAGATTTTTAACAGAAATATTGGCTATAAATATTTTCTCCAGTTTTGTATTTCCCTTTAAATCTTATTTCTCTTGGTTTTGTTTGTGAAAGCCTTTTTAATTTAATTTAATCAAAGTTGTCCATTTTGCCTTTCATAATGTTCTTTAGTTCTTCTTTGGTCATAAATTCCTCCCTTTTCCAAAGATATAATAGGTAAATTATCCCTTGTTTTTCTAATTTGTTTATGGTATCATACTTTATGACCAAATCATGTATACATTTTGACCTTAAAATGGGGTGTGAGAGCTATTTTGATCAATTGTATTGCAGCAAGTCTGACAATCTAATTGAAATGGATGAACATTTAAAGTTATAAATGACTCAGTTTAATAGAAAAGGAAATAAATTATTTAAATATTCCCATTTTGGAAAAAAATGGAACAAGTTATTAATGAAGTCTCCAGGGCCAAATGGATTCAGAAGTAAAAACTAACTTTTCAAGAGCAATTAATTCCAATACTATGTTAACTATTTGAAAAATAGATTAAGAAAGATTACTGCCAAATTCCTTCTCTGACACAAATATGGAACTGATACTTAAATTTGGAAGATCCAAAATGGAGAATTGAAATTAAACATCTATGTCCCTAATGAATATTAAAGTAAAAATTTTAAATTAACTATTAGCAAAAAGATTACAACAACTTATCAGCAGGACAATACACTATGACCATGTGGAATTTATAGTAGGAATGCAGGGCTTTTTCAATATCAGGAAAAATATTACAATTAACTTCTATAACAATAAAATCATCAGAGATAATGACAATCTCAATAGATGCAGAAAAAATGCTTTTGACAAAATATAACACCCATTCCCAATAAAAACATGAGAGAGCATAGGGATAAAGGAAGCTCTCCTTAAAATAATAAGCAGTATCTATCTAAAACCAACAGCAAGCATTAGTTATAATTAAGAAAAGCTAGGTACATTCCCAATAAAACCATGGGTAAAACAAAGTTGCCTATTTTTTCCAGTTATTCAACATAGTACTAGAAATGTTGATAATTAAAGCAATTAGAGTAAACAATGAGGAAATTAAACTATCACTCTTTGCAGATGATATGATGATAAATTTATATAATCCCAGAAAATTATCCAAAAACCTGCTGGAAACAATCCACACCTTTAGCAAAGTTGCAGGATGTAAAATAGAAACACACAAATCATCAGCAATTCTGCATCATATTGATAAAGCCTATCAGCAAGAGATAGAGTGAGAATTCCCATTTAAAATTATTGTAGACAAAATAAAATACTTGGAAATCTACCTGCCAAAAAAAAACCCAAAAACTATATGAACAAAATCACAAAACACTTCTCATAGAAATAAAATCACATCTAAACAATTGGAAAAATATCAATTGCTCATGGTAAGTTGAGCTAATATAATAAAATTCTGAAAATGGACTAGTTGTTCAGTACCACACCACTCAAACTACCAAAATATTATTTTACAGAACTGGAAAAAATATAACAAAATTCATCTGAAAGAACAAAAACTCAAGAACATCAGGGAATTTATGAAAAAAAATGCAAAGGATGTTAGCTTGGAATTAACAAACTAAAACTATATTATAAATCACCAGTCATGAAACCATTTGGTACTGACTAAGAAATAGAGTGGTGGATCAGTGAAATAGATTAGATACACATGGCAAAATAATCAAGACTTATAGAGATCTAATATTTGATAAATCCCAAACTGCAGATTCTGGAATAAAAACTCACTAATTCGACAAAAATTGTTGGGAAAACTGTTTCAGAATAGATGTACATCCCATACCCCATATCAAAATAAGGTCCAAATGAGTACTTGATTTAGACATAAAGGATGATACCATAAACAAATTAAGAGAACAAGGGTAGATTTACCTATCACATCTTTGGAGAAGAGAGGAATTTGTGACTAAATAAGAACTAGAGATCATTATGAAAGGCAAAATGGACAACTTTGATTACATTAAATTAAAAAGTCTTTGCACAAACAAAACCAACAGAAACAAGATTAAAAGGGAAGTACAAAACTGGGAAAATATTTTTACAGCCAGTGTTTCTAATAAAGGTCTCATTTCTAAAATTTATAAAAAACTGTCACATTTATAAGAATACAAGTCATTCTCCTACTGATAAATGGTCAAAGGATATGAACAGACAATTTTCAGATAATGAAATTAAAGCCATTTATTGTCATATAAAAAAATGTTCTAAATCACTATTCATGACAGAAATGTAAAATAAGACAACTCAGACACCACTATACACCTCTGACAGAAACATAATGATCTAACAAAATTCCAATAGATTTGTGATGGAAAATGTCATCTACAGTTAGAGAAATAACTTTTGGAAACTGAATGTGTATTGAAGCATATTATTTTCTCTATTTATTTAGTAAATTACTTAGGATGGAGTAGGGCAAGAAAGGAGAGAATTTGGAACTTGAAATTTAAAAATATGAAGATTCAATTGGTTTTTATATGGAATTTGGGAAATAAGATATTTATCAAAAACTTTTCCCTCATTTCTAGTCCTCATGAAAAGCTTTTATTTTTGCTTTAATTCCATGCTTGGAATTGTAAGGAATTAAATATATGTATGTCTATGTGCATGAATTTGTATGTGTATGTATATGTATGGATGCACAGACACATACACACATATACATACTTATCTAGGATAGTTGGTGCAGTGAATAGAATGTTATGTTCAGAATCAGAAATACCTGAATGAAAAATCAGTCACAGACACATAGTGTCTATGGGAACAAAGGAAAGTTGATTTTTTATCTTGCTTAGTTTCCTCAATTATAAAATAAGGTTAATAATATCATCTATACCAAGGGCTGTTTTGAAGATCAAATAAGATAATATTGCTAAAGTACAAAGCATAATGCCTAAGACATAGTAGGTGCTTAATAAATGCTTCTTCCATGTATGTGCATGCACTCATACATGTGTATACATATAAACACATGAGATGAGTGCATGCACAAACTTGTACACATGTATACACATTTCTCTACATATGTTTATGCATAATAGAGACATAATATATCTCTCTATGTGTGTTCATATATATGTATACATATAATAAATCTATATATGCAATGTGTATGCATATACATATATACATACATGGTTCACACATATACATATATATTTATACACACACACACACACACACACACACACACATATATATATATATATATATATATATACACACACACACACACACACACACATTGACTAGAAAGGGGATTGCATAGTAGTTAGAGCACTAGTCTAGTCAGGCAGACCTGAGTTCTAATGCAGCCTCAGATACTTACTAGTTGTATTAACATGGGCAAGTCATTTAACCCCAATTGCCTCAGTTTTCAAAAAAAATATTTATTTCAGAAGGTAAAATCACAAAAATACAAACATAAATTATATTACAATATGTGGATGGCATCATTCCCCTCTGCACCTGCCCCAATTCAAATTTCCCTGTGCTAGTTCCTGAACTGTAACTTTGTGCCAGATTTATTCCCTAGAAAAAAATTTAATGGTACTTTCAATAATCATATTAGGTTTCTTTTTAGTTTACTGTCTTGAACATGTAATCACAAAGATACAACAAGCCAATCAGAAGAAATAAAAGAAACCCATCATTTCTTGTGGCTAGTACAGAAGATTACCATATGCTAATAGGAGGAAGGTTTCCATTACAAAAGGGGAAAACAGAATCTGTAGAGACTAATAACTCAAGAAAGACAATTGAGATACCCATATGCAAAACTACACAAATTTTACCAGATCAATGGCAGAATCCCTTTGCCTGCTCCCAAACTGGAGAGATCTAGTTCTTCAATCCCAAGATTATCATTTCTATGTTATTTATTTTAAGAGTAGGGATAAAAATCTTACATGAGGCTTTTTTTGGGAGTGATTTTTTTTTCCTTTTTTATTATTAAAACTTTTTATTTGCAAAACATATGTATGGGTAATTCTTCAACATTGACCCTTACATAGCTTTCTGTTACAAATTTTCCCCCCTATTCCCCACCCCTCCCCTAGATGGCAGGATATTCACTACATGTTAATTATGTTAAAATACTTGACAAATTGAATATATATATATGTATATGTATATATATTGTTGATATATATATACATACATTTTTCCACACATCATTTTTGTGCAAGAAAAATCGTATCTACAAGAAAAAAAGAATTAGAGAAAGGAAACCCAATGCAAGCAAACATCAATAGAGAGCATGAAAATGTTATGTTGTGGTCCACATTTCATATCCCTCTCTCTGGGTGTATATGGCTCCCTTCACTGTACAATTGGAACTCATTTGAAGCATTTCATTGTTGAAGAGAGTCATGTTTGGGAGTGATTTTTAAAGAGAAGAAGAGCAAACCTATAAATATCATGTTTTCCTAAGAATGGGATGTTATCTATAAACTATGATTGAGCTGTCTCCAAAGGGGAGAGGGAACTTTGGCTAAATATGATCAGGAATTCCAAGGCTTTTACCTAAAACCAAGCAAACTCAAAGAATAAATCTTGGTTTCCTTTACATTATTTGTAACACTCAGGGCATCTAAGTAGCAGAGTTTTCTAGAATTTAACTGTTACTTTAATATGCTTTAATCAAGTGGTTCTATCAATTGCATTAGACTAGTATATCCAACCCAATTATTCTTAGGGAAAAAAAAGACAATGAAAAGTGAACATCCCTCTTTATTAGTGCCATTGTTAGAAAGAAAATCCCATCCGTGTATTCTCTTTAGTCATACAATCTTTAGGTTCATTATTTTTTCCTTGAAAATCTTTTCTAAACTATTTCACCAGGTACCTAAGAAAGAACATAAAAATATGTCTCTAGATGATGGGCCTAGATTCTCACTTACCCAAAAGCAAGGAACACATTTCAAAAACGATTTTATTTTTCTCTTTGCATCAAGTGACCTACCTAAGAACCACATGGGGCAAGTTAAGAATTGCAAAGCAGGAAAAGAAAAAAATCATGTTGACTTATATAGACCTGTGTTCTGTGGATGTGTGAGTACAGTGTAGCCCTGAAGGATGGGAGGCTTCATGCTGTTAAATGTAGCTCCACAGTGGGAAGTCTCTCTTTAAAAAAAAATAAAAACTGCATAAGGAAGTTAAGGGCAAACTTAGCTGCTGAAATGTCTCATCACTATTATTTGTTATCCTAATTTCTCTTTTCCAGAAACAAACACACTGCTCTAAAAAGAGGGGCAGATATTCAGAAGTACTGTATGAAACCAAAATAGCACCTTCATAATAATTACTTCAACTAAAACATGTAGAGGATATGTGAACCCAAACTGTGTATGTCTTAAGTCCAGCTCAATTTGGCTGGATTTTTAAAAGATACAATGGATAAAAACAGATTTTCTAGGGAATTAGTGAAAAAATGCAAATGAAGGTGGCCTATTGTGTCAGACGTAAAATTATATTATAAACAGCAGTCATCAAAAACATTTAGTACTGGCTAAGAAATAGACTAGTTGATTAGTTGAATTGGTTAAGTACACAAGATACAATAGTCAATGACTATAGTAACCTAATGTTTGATAATCCTAAAGATCCAAGTTTCTGGGATAAGAACTTGTAATGTCAGGACTAGCTCTCTGGAGTAACTCAGTACCAGTCCGAGTCTTTGGTCTTAGAAGAGGAGTGATGAGGTGAGACTCACGTAGATGGTCAAACATGGAGTCTTTTTATTCCAAATTTTCTGCCTTATATGCCCTAATACCCTCATATAATTACAGCACATCATGCATGCATTAACTATACTATGGATGCAGGACCACATAAACCATTTGCTATTGTATGTAGATAATTCTTTGCCACTTGGTATCACACTGCTTTAATTACAACACAGGTTGCCACTGCCTCCTGACTTCTGTGGAAGGCTGAGAGCCCTTAGGGGAGATGGGAGCCACACCAGACAAAACACTCTGAGAAGAGGTCTATATGCTTCACTACACTGCTTAGAGAATTCATGACACAACAAAGTTAAGAATGAAGAAGTAGTTACTTCATGATGTGACAATGGGGGAGGATGGTTCTGATAATAATAATGGGAAGCAGGGGGTGCCTCAACTTTTCCTCATACCTTTGATTCAGTAGGTGTAAAAGAAATCACAGAAAGCCTTGATATATGCTCTCCCATGTGTCTTCTGGAAAAGGATTTCTTTTACCAAAAAAAAAAAATTAGCTTTTTACTTCCTCCAGTTATAGGAAAAAACAAGTTGTAAAAATTTGTTTTTAAAATTTTGAGCTCTCAAATCCTTCTCTTCTTCTTTCCTTAATAGTGAGTTAGATCATTTTTATTATGATTATTTGTTCTGAAAACTGTTGACAATTTTTGATCATTTGTCGATTGCATAATAGAGCTTATTCAGTTTTGCTGGGTAAGAAAATCTTGGTTGTAATACTAGCTCTTCTGCCTTCTGAAGTATCATCATCCAAGCCCTCCAATTCATTAATGTAGAACCTGCTAAATATTTGTTATCCTGGCTATGGTTCCATGATATTTACATTTTTTTCTTAGTAATTATGTTATTTCCTCTTAACCTGGGAGCTCTGAAATTTGGTTCTAATACTCCTGAGAGCTTTCATTTAGGGATTCCTTTCAAAAGGTGATTGGTGGATTCTTTCAATTTCTTTTTTACCTTCTGTTTCCAGAATATCAGGGCAATTTTCCTTGACAATTTCTTGAAAGATGATAGGTAGGCTTTCAAATAGTCCAATAATTTTTAAATTATCTCTTCTGGATCTATTTTCAAGGTTCAATGCGTTTCCAATGATATATTTCACATTATCTTTTTTTTTTCATCCTTTTAGTTTGTTTGTTCATTTCTTGATTTCTCATAAAGTCATTAGCTTCAATTTCCTGGATTCTAATTTTTAATGAAGTTTGTTTTTTCAATGAATTTTGTAATTCCTTTTTCATTTGGCCAATTCACTTTTAAAGGCCTTATTTTCTTCAGTATTTTTACCCAATTTGATCAATTCTGCTTTGTAAGGCATTTTTCCCCTTATTGACTTTTTGTATTTGGTCTAGTCTGTTTTTAAGTGTATTTCCTTCAGTATTGTGTGTATGTGTGTGTTTGTGGGGGGGTCCTTAACCAACCTACTGATTTGTTTTTCATGATTTTCTTTTATCCCTTTCATTTCTCTTCCTATTTTTTCTTTTACCTCTGTTATTTAACTTTCAAAATGTTTAATGATCTCGTTATAGCCTGAAACCAATTCATATTTTCCTTGAATGGGGCAGCTATGTGGTGCAGTGGATAGAGCACTAGCCCTGAAGTCAGGAGGATCTGAGTTCAATTCTGGCCTCAGACACTTAATACTTCCTAGCTGTGTGACCCTGGGCATGTCACTTAACCCCAATTGTCTCAGTGCAAAAAAAAAATTTTTTCCTTGAAGACTTTGGTTATAGGGCTTTGACTTTGTTATCTTCTGAATATATGTTTTGATCTTTCTTATCAAAACAATAACTTTCTATGTTCAGAATCTTTTTTCTGTTATTCATTTCTCCCTTCTATTATTTGACTTTTAGTTTTATTTTAACTATTTATTTTATATATAATAAACATATTATATATAAAATAAATATATAAAATAAAATGTTATATATAATATATACATATACAGGATATATATTATATAAATAATATATATAATATATAATATAAAATATTATAGATAAAATGAATAAACGATATGTAAAATAAATAGCATGCCTCCTCAGTATTCATTGTATTCTAGTATTCTAGTTCAGGCTCTTTTCACCTCTTACCTGGATTTTTAAATGATTTTCTAATTGGTCTCAATGCTTCCAATATTTCCTCTTCTTCCATCAACCTTCTACATAACTAAGTGAATTTCCTAAAGATTAGGTCAGAAAGCATTATTTAGACAGTTCAGAATTGAGGTGAAGATAAAAAAAACAATTCAGCAATCAAAAATTTTTTATGGCTTTAGTATTAACTTCCAAGGAAAACAGTAAAATTTTAATTCAATTAATTACATTTCTGTTGAAGCCCCTTTTCTTTCTTTAAGTAAGGAAAAACTGATATGTATAAATATTTATATTGACAATTTTTCTTGTAACTACTAAAAATAAACATCATGCTTAATAATTTGGCCATGGCTGAAGAAATTGTGAACTCAGGGGGTCCAGATATGAGATTGTCTTCTTATTAAAAAGACTTAGAGGCAGAGCATTAGAAAATTTGGCAAAGGATCATAGAAATAGATCTAGATAGATCATGGATATAATTTAGTCCAAACTCTTCATTACATAGATAGACAGATTTCTTTCTAGAGAGATAGATATATCTATCTATGTAAAAACCTAACTATCAATATAGTTAGATATAGATGCTGAAGTTCAAAGAAGTTCAGTGATCTACCCCAACTCACAGAATAAACAAAAAACAAAACTGGATTTGGAAGCCAGTTTCTATGCCTCTAAATACAATGATGTTTCCCTTATTCCATCTTGTCTTCTGAATGACAGGTTCAAATCCTTGCCAATTTATTTTAATGAAATATATAGATATAGTTAATTCATATTAGACATAACACATACTTTTCTTAATTGTCCAAGCAAAATGGAATTATTATTTCAGATAGTCATTGCTATTAAATTTTGTGCCAAGATATGAAAACAATTAAAAAGTCAAAGGCTGGAATTTCTAAACTAATCTTTTGAAAGTGCCAATAAGTTTTAGGCACTATTATACCAATGATACTTGTTATTTTTAATTTCCTTTCTCCAAGAAAATGGTTAAGAAAAACTTAGTTATTGGCAGCATTCATCAATCTTTCATCAGTCTTCCATAGCATAGACATTTTCTGCCTATTGACCAAATTGGAGTATCCTGTGCTTGCCAGAACATGCAGCAAAATATGCTGCTAAAATCAGAGTTGGCAGGAATAGTCTCAAGACAGATCCAGTTTTCCATCTAAATGTTGTCAGACAGGCCTGAATCTTAGCCCTCATTCTTTTTAATTTAATATTGACTTCCAGGAGTACCAAGCCACAATAAATCAGATATAGCAGCTTAGACTCATATTAAATTCATAAAATCACAGATTAAGAGATGAAAGAGGCCTGAGGTATCATATAGCTAATTTTATAGTTGAGGAAATGGATGAAGGGGACTTAAACAACGACATTAAAAGCAGTCCTTGTTTTTGTTATTTTGCTATTTTGTTTTTGCTTTGATTTGTTCTTGTTGCCATTGTTATCACATAGCTGAGTTGTTCAGCAGTCAGACATTAGAGAATATTTTCTTGTTTTGTACTTAGGAAATCAGGAATTGTTAATAGACTAAGCCTTAGTTCCTCTCTACCAATCAAGTTTTGAGATTGGTTCCAGTAATTTTTAAATATTAGCCAATCTATGGTTATGGGCAGTCAAAATACTGCTTCCCTATAACCATAATCTCATGGCCATCCCTTTCAATTGAAGCACATTAACACTCTCATTTCCAGACAAATCTTGTGAAATTTCAAATCTATTTATTTCACCCAGGTTTTATCATGATCTGTGGTGTCCTAATTGGTGAAAACTATAAAAAAGAACTTCAGGAGTGAAATACGGAGTTCCTATTGGGTGAAAGGACTATCAAAGGGGATAAAAGCCATAAAAAGGGTTAGAAAAATCATAGCAAGGGAGTGAAAGCAATTATAAAGACACAGAGTCCATCAAATAACCTTAGGTGTCTGGGAATCTACATAAAACAACCAGCAACAGCCTTGAAAATCTGAATATCTAACCACGTGTTCCCTGGTCCTGGGAATTAAACCCACTTCCCAAGCAGTAGATTAAAACATTAGCCTGATTTTATTAATATGTACATGATATCCTATAGTTCCTTCTCTCTTTGTCTGATTTCCATACTAACATTGGAACATTTTTGGGGTTTTTGTGGTGATCAATTAAGTACTCTGGCTGCTGCCCCAGACTGCATGGTAGAGATCCATTGATTCATCTGGCAGTCATCCCAGTCATCCTGTATGTAAATAAGCTAGATGATTATTAGAGGACGTTTACAATATATTGAAGCTTCCAGCTTTTTTCTTCATTATCAATTTGTCCCTTTGGAAATTTTCCTGCCTTCTTCTTGGTTGGAGGTGGAGGATTCCCTGGTTAGGGATCGTCAGCCCATACATGGCACAATGCATGATGTTTCCATTTGAACAGATTTTTGGTACTTCAATATAATTTTCTGTATACTCCTTGCTCCTTTTATAATAACCCATATGACTAATTCCTCATTTTTGAGTTCCAGGTTTTTCCTACAAAGAAGATCTGTATGCTTTTTAGAAATCATATCATTAATCAGATAATTAAATTCTAGATAGCACAAGGTGTTTCCTCTTTTTGTGTTACTTTAATAACTTAGCATCAACTTGTTTAGCTTCTATTTCCACGACAGTATTAGAGAACAAAAATATAGACAGAAACAAGAAAATATTACTTGAAGAAAAGGAGATTATACTTCACTGTGGCACTACAACTTGTATAGCAGGAGTGAGTAGGGTGTTCAGAAAAGATATGTATTGGGGCTGCTAGATTGGGGCAGTGGATAGAGAACCAGCTCTGAAGTCAGAAGGACCTAAGTTCAAATCTAGTCTTAGATACTTAACACTTCCTTGCTGTGTGACCCTGGACAAGTCACTTAACCCCAATTGCCTCAGGGAAAAAAAATAAATAAGCATCTTCGGTTTGTGACTTTGCCAAACCCTTTCCAGGACTGCTTATTCACCTTTTTTTTTTTTCACTAGTCATCTAACTCTCACCCCAGACTCTAAGAAGACACAGCAAGTATCATATCCACACCCCCATGAAACTATATGGAGCAATGACAAGTCTTATATCCCTTCAATAAATTAGGGGCATGATTGCCCCATGCATGCGATTTCACTGAAGAATGTACAGATGAAAAAATAATCTAGTGGCTATGAAGGCAACAGTTTCTGTGGAACCCTTATAGTTTGGTCAAATATTAAAGACACCAAGGTCATCTACTGTATCCTGGACCATTGCCAACAATCTTGATTTTTGTCTTACCACTGAATTTCAATGACTGAGAAAGAGAAAGTGAGGCTGATTATTTTGTATAATTCTGTCTCACTAAAATCCAATTCAAGTGTAAGTCAAGATATCAGACTCATAATGTCATTAATCTTTAGAAAATGAAGAACCAACAATAGCAACCACAACAACAACTTGTATACATATAAAGCACCAGAAATAGCTTCCTCTTACCCCTAGAAAAGTGAACATAGTAATCCAATTGTTAAGGTACTCTATAGACTTCATCCGCTCAAAATCATAGCCTTCAACCCTCAATAAAGTGTTTATTTTTCCCTAATCAGTCAGAGGAAATGGGTTAAAGGAAAGACATTTAATGAAAAACAGAGTTTAAAAAGTAACTATGAATGATTTCCTTTAAAAAAATCTATCTTGTTAAATAAGAAAAAAAAAACAGAATAGAAAAAAAGAGAAAGACAGAGAAGGAAAATTAAAAACAAAACAGAACATTGTCATGTGCCCAGCAGAACATCAGGGATAATTCAAAATATATAACAATAAATTTCCATTTCAAGCAAAGTTGTATAGCAATAGAAAAAATTATATTCATGAGTGTCCATTTTTTCTTTGCTTCCTTGTAAGTTGTTCTTTCATTCCCAGGTCAGTACTTTTTAACTTTTTTTTTCACCTTTCATACCTCTCCCTACCACTGCCCCTAAGCAGGTTATAATTAAGTACAGATATATATGTATATAGACAGATATAGATGTACATCTATGGATACATGCATGCACATATGTGTGCATGTATACCCACATGCACATATACATACATATGCATATTCATTTCCACACAATATAGACTCACACATATATTCATATGGCTATAGACACACATACAAAAAACTACATGCATATCTATATAAATATACTCAGACATGTATCTCCATGCAATTTTCCCATATATAAACATGCATCTAAAACAATATTAGTATGACTGATCTAAAATGAAGATTTCTTTCTTGATTAACTCTTTAAATTTCACTTTGTCTAAGATCAATGATTACTAGCTGAATTGTTTTTTTCTAATAAATTCTACTCCTGATCCTTG
>JAJPUD010013363.1:33679-44747 GCA_023553655.1 Myrmecobius fasciatus
TTTTTTTTTCATTTTTGATATTTTGTTTTGTCATTTCTTGGTCTATTATACCTTCACTGACTTCCCCTTGACCAAACATAATTTTCAAAAAGTTATATTCATCTTTAAGATGGAATATCTTTTTCTAGTTGGATAACATCTTTTTTCATCATCTTGTTTTTCGTGGATATTTTGCTTTTTGTTTTTAGTTTTTCTTCAATTTCTTTTTTCTTCAAAAAATTCAATTTTCTTCAATTCTTTCATTTCATTTTAAAATTATTTTTTGAATTCTTTTGTAAATTCTCTCTGGGCAGGGAGCCATTTAACATTACTCTTGGGGTAGAAGCTTTTTGTTTGTTTGTTTTGTTGTTGTTTTTTGTTTGTTTGTTTGTTTTGTTTTACTTCAGTGTTCTCCTCTGATGATGAACTTCCGTCTTCCCTATTCCCATAGTAAGTTTCAATGGTTAAGTTCCTTCTTCTTTGCTGGCTCACTTTTTTTTTTTTATGAGAAGCTTTTAGCTGCACTTTAGCTCCCAGTTCTAACCTGGAAATGTAAATGAAGAATAACCTCCTGCAAGTGCCAGCCCTATTGCTTCTGCATTCACAGAGTGAACTATTTTTTTTTTCCTCTCCCAGGGCTGTGACTCACCAGCTCAGTTGGGCCTGTCATTCTTAATCAGCTGAGGTTCCCTCAGACTTACCAGATTCAGACCCCCAAATCATCAAGCTTTCCCAGAGGTAAAAGTTTCTGTGGTTCCTTCCAAGGTTACAACCAAACCCAGCTAGCCCCAAGGGTCCCCACTTGATGCTTCCTTGGAGCTAGCCTGGAACTTTTTTCACTTCAAATCAGTTAATCCCCACCCTGGGGTCTTTCTTCAGATCTTCTAACGTTGGGCTAGGAGGACCTCAGTTCTGCTCTAGGTCTTTTTAATTTTTCTCCAGTCCATGTTCACCCTGAGGCATCAATTTGTTCTGTTTGTGGAGGAAATCTGGAAAACTCGAAATTGATTGATCTACTCCTCTATCTTCCCAAAATCCTCCTCCATGATTCTTTTTCTAAAATCTGGGTACCCAACAATAGAAATGTAAAGGGTCCTGGTATTATTTATTCTTCTCAAAGAATTAATGATTTATGGTGGCTCCTTCCTCCCTCTCCCAGTTTTGAGGGGAACAAAACCTTCAGTTTCATATTTTAAGCCTTTCACAGTCTGCTTCCAGTCTATCTTCAAGATTTGTTTCATATGTCTCTTATTTCTTCACTAAATGAAATTTCAAACAAATTAACCTCTTTTTTTTCCAAACTCAAAATCCATATCACATCTCTATGCTTTTATACTTGCCTTGAATGGACTTGCTCCTCAGCTGTGTTTCTCACAATTCAAAATTTCTTTTAGATTGAGGCAAAGATTTGTCTCCAACAGGAAACATTGATTGAACAGCTTATTTCTGAATCTTTTGTTTTCCTTTCTCAAATTAAATTATGCTAATTTACCTGTTTAAATGAAATAATGCCCTGTTTAGATAATATAATACTGTTAATAATAATAGTACTATAAATTCCTTTGGAGTACGAGGACTTTTTAATTTTGATTCTGTATTTAGACTAGTTCAGGTCTCTACACATAATAGACAATTAATGTTTCTAAATATTTTTTGCATTGTCCTTGAACCTGCTAAAGGATTTGCATGGGTGAGTTCTTCCCTCAAGTGCTTCACAGTAGTCTTTCTGGGTCTCTATCTCTAAATCAGCCTTGCCAAAGTTGATCTTCATCCTACCTCTTGTCCCAAGTGCAAAAATTCCTAATTTAAATCTTGATTCTACTCACTTATAGTAAAGCTGAGTGATAGCATAAATTCTCATTATTATTAAAAACCACTATTCCATTTTGTCTAAGGAAAATTAGCTTCATTTAAGGATTAAATCAAACCATATCTAGGAAAGTTATTTATGTATTATTCTAGTAAAAGCAAAATATTAGTATATTTTTATTTAATGTGAATATACTCATTTTTGAAACAATTTAACATACTTCCTCCTAAGCCATTAATGATTGAAGTAAATATTATATATTGAGTATTTTTTTTACTTTCACTCTTTAGGGGGACCTAGACATAAGCCTGAACATAAACTTTAAATAATTAGTCCCCAGGATGCCAAGGCAAGGGTGTAATGAGCTGTGGAATATGAGTAAAAATGGAGCCCAAACACTATTACTAGATGTCTATTTCCTTAAGATTGAACCCAGTATGTAACTGGAGGATATCTAGAAAAAATTAGGGAACAGAGGACAGAGTGTGCATACCCTTTGGTCCAACAACAGTCATTATTTCTACATGCTTTTAAAAATGGGGATTGAGAAAAAAATGTCAGTAACCCAAAAACAATATGCCAACTTTCTCATAACCATAAAAATTTCTATATATGTCTACCATAAGCTTAATTTAAACAAAAAGAAAAAAAAATATTTCCAAATATTAGAATCTATATCAGACTACATCTTCTTAAATATTTGACTGACAGATATAAAGAACACAAAATAGCTATTTTTATCAATTCTTGGTAATTAAACTTTTCTTCAATAAAACAAAATTTTCCTTAAAACTCTCCTCTAACAATTCCCATGAATGTATTAAGCTTTACCATAATCACGTCATAGACAAAATCAAAAAGATAACCTTGTTCAATGATTTCCTACCAGAATTAAACTGAAGTATGAAAGTGGGAGACATTTGGTTGTCAAGTATATTCATGGGCAAAGTCCAAATGAAAAAAGGATTCAAATACTCTTATTTGAGAGTGACTTCTCAGTAAAGTCAATAACATTATAGAGTAATCTAATTATGTACACATGGAAAAATAAAACATAGAACAAACAACAGCAAAGCAGATGTCTGAAAAATGAAAATCATCTAGATTATTCTATGAAGTTAAATGGATGATCCACTCAGTTCATCCATTATTGCATATTTCTTGATCACTACTCATGCAGAGAGAATACCCAGATCTGAATAAGATATGATTAGGATCTCATTTAGGAGATTGTATCAATGATTTGTGATGATCTTAATCGTTTTCCTGCTGCCAAAGCCTATGTACATAGATGTAGATAGGGAGAGAGAAACAGAGGCAAACAGAGAGACACAGAAACAGACAGAGACAAAGACTAACAAGAAATAGAAAGATAGATATAAATACTATCATTTTTCTGTAATTTTTATGATCATAGAATCATAGAACCCTGATTTTCAAAGAATAAAAATTACAAAGGACACAAAGAACAACTGCAAGACATTATATAGACAAGTAGGCCGAAGTAGATTATCAGCAATTATTTAATCAAGAGATGGCAGACAAAGACACCATCTGTCACATGGATAATGAGAAAAAGATGTGTTAGTCCTGTAGCAAGAGCAAGAGAAAATAGATGGATGCTTGAATATATATTCAAAATATTAAAAAAAAAACAGAGGAAGGATTCAGGCTTATTGAAAAGATGATCTTCAAAATCTTTATGGAAAACATGATCAAGAATAGCATAGGATGATGGATGGATTTTGAGGTACAATGATTGAGAAAATGTCTACATCACTGAGATATGCTTACTAGACTATCAAAGTAAATTATCCATGGAAAAGATTTGGGAATTTACTAATGAATAACTATATTTATTAAGTGTTTGCAATATGTTAAATGTAATAATAAGAAATGTGACTATTAGAAAAAGAGAAAAAGTCCCTGCTCTCAAGAAGAGCATACTTAAATTGGGGCTGGGGGTTGACAGTATATATAATAGCATATTTGCTATTAAAAAGGTACAGAAGTTGTGAGGAAAGCACACATTATTAAAATAATATGTGATTTCAAATTAGAATAAAATTGAATTTCAGCCCTTTTTTCCTCAATGAGGAGAAAACAGACACACAGTTTTATATATTTAATTTAATTTTTGGCTAATAGATATTTAGGCTTACTGCCTTCTAGTGTTGTGCTGCTGACGGATATGACTTCAGTCAGTTCACTTACCCTTTTTGGCCCAAATTCTATATAGATAAAATATTTGGTAGATATCATCATTAAAGGACTTCCCAACACAAACTTCTGTGGTTCAATGATCCAAGAAATCGATAAGTATTAATTAATCCCCCACTAAATGTAAAACACTATGCTATCATCTGAGATACTGAGATGGGGAGGCATGAAGATGAAACAAACATTATTTAGGTGCTTACTATGTGCCAGACTATTCTAAATTCTTTATAAATATCATCTCATTTGAATCTCACAATAGCTTTGGGAGAGAGGTACCTTTATTATTCCTTTTTTATACTTGAGAAAAATTAGCCATATAAAGATTGTATCACATCTCCAGGTCTTATAGCTAGAGAGCATCTGAGGCTAATTTTGAACTGAGCTTTATTGAATCAAGAGAAACTTCTCTAACCAATAAACTGTCAAGAGTTCTAAGAACAAAATGAAGCAGTCACTACTCTCAAACAGTTTCCATGCAGTAAGAAACAACATACGTAAAAATAAGTATGTCAAAAATTAATATAACATTTTCATTTTGGTTCATTTTATTTTATCAAGAGGGCAGGCAATATATAAGAGATTAGGCAATATTTCATATAGATACACAGTTTAGAAGAAAGTCACAAATGGCAATGTAACCTGAGTGCCACATAATCTGTTCATTTGTAATATTCTACAAAAGCCCAAAATACCTTTAACAAATTCATTCAATTAATTATCGTGACTTTGAAATAAAGCTTTCAAATACAGCATATTCATATCTTTTAGAATTAAAGATCTTAGTTGGAGTAGTATTAAGTCAACATCCAAAATTTAACCAAGAACCCTCTCTGTAAAAGAATCATTTGATCAGTCTCCCTGAAGGTATTCAGTTAAGGGTGACCCACTATTGAGGCAGCTCATTTTATTTTTATTAGTTCTAATCATCCTCCCTATATATTGAACTGAAATCTGCTTGCTTTGCAACTTAAAACCTCTGCTCTTCTATCGAGCTTCTTGGGTCAAGCATATTGAGTCCACTTTCTCTCCCCCATAGCAGACCTTTACAAAGGAAATTTGAGAGACTGCACAAATAAGGCCATAGTGTTAAGAAGACTTCATTGAAAAGTTGTTTATATTTATGCACTCAAATTACAAATATGATGAATTGATAGGCTAGGGTTCATCTTGGTAGTTAAGAAGTCTTAAAAAAGGCAATAGAAAATCCTGCCCAGTGGCAAATGGAGACTAAAGATGCATTTGGAGAGCAGGGTCCATGGAAGTCAACCCACATGGAACATGACCTGGTTTAGAGAGCTGCCAGAAATGTGGCTAATCTCTTGCTAAACCACAGGAAAAGGAAAGTAAAATTAAGGAAAATGAATGGCATGTATAAACTGCTCTGTGTTCGTGGTGCCTTATGGGAAATTGAATTTTTCCTATCCTTTACAACTTTGACAGGGAAGGGCATGGTGCCTGTTTTTAACCATGTTTCTTCAGCAATTTCTTTTAAAAGAGAGAAATATATGAAAAGTTGAAAATGGTAATTTTGATAAGTGTAAAAATATGTATACATATATTCGATTTGTCAAATATTTTAACATAATTAACATGTAGTGGATATCCTGGCATCTAGGGGAGGGGTGGGGAGTAAGGGGGGAAATTTTGTAACAGAAAGTTTTGTAAGGGTTAATGTTGAAGAATTATCCAAACATATGTTTTGCAAATAAAAAGTTTTAATAAAAATACATATAATATATATACATATATATTATATATATTATTCAATTATATATATATATATTATTCAATTTATTAAATTGAAAAAAAGGAAATGGTAATTTTGACTAATCAAAATGAGAATTTTTAGTCCAGTAATTTTGAATAAAGTATTAGTTTGTGATAGCTTCAGAAATAAGCCATTAGAATATATTTTTTTAAAAAATCAGCACCTCTCGACTTTATGTCAAAAATATCTAAGATTAGAGTTAGACATCTCCTTAAAATAATTGGGCAATATCAGCTTTGCAGAGGAAAGCAGGAGAGCCAAGAGATTTAATAACACTTTCATTGATCTTTGCATAGAAGAGGAATCCTCTTTGGAAACAAGATTGTTAATGCAGAAATGAGTCTTCCTTCACTAGGTGTGCATAGATTAATGAATAAATACTTCTTCATGAAATATTTCCTTAAAATGATAATATTAAATTACTCTGGATGACTCTGAGCAAATGGCAAGAAACATAAAAGCTAAGTTCAAAAGATTAACATTGTGAATAGAAACCCAGTTCAAAAACATCTGGTACCATTAGGCATTTTGATACTCATTACTACTTAAGTAAAAAAAAGTTGTTGGTTGCCAATCTTCCAGAGACATAAGTGGTGAGTTACATAGACTTTAGGAGTTTAAGCAAAGAAAAATCACCACCCTAAACTAAATTTTATGATATGGAAAAACATCTATTCATCAGAAATCTTCCAAGCCTAATGACTTCCGTGTTCCACATTTGCATACATAATTTTTTTAAAATTGCAATAGCAACAAGAGTGAAAAAAAAATCAAAATCAATTAGGGCCTTATAATTGGGGGACAAAAAGTGTTAGTTGGAAGGGAAATGCATTTTAATTTAACCTCCAACATTTCTTTCTTGAGATTGTGCATCTTAATGCCTCAAATTTATTTTCCCCTTAAATTCCATCCTCCACGCAGCTGCCAAAGATGTTTTCCTAATGGACAATCTTGGTCATGTAATTCTCCTGCTCTTTGAGTACCAGTATCTCCCTATTATCTTTAGTATCAAATAAACACTCTGATGTTTTACATTTAAGGTCTATCAGTATCTGACTCCAACCTCCAAATATTAAACACTACATTCCATATATACACTCTGTGTTCTAGCTAAATCAGACTTTTTGCTATTTCTCACTTTATATATGTATTTATGAATGTAGTTGTATGTATGTGTATAAGCATATGTATATATGTATATATATGCATTATATATATATATGTGTGTGTATATCTGCATACACACACACACATATATACATCTATGCATATATATATACACACATATACTTGTGTGGGTGTGTGGGTGTAGATGTGGGTGTGTATATAAATACATATATTTATTCCTAACTGTAGCCTGTTTGGGAGAGGTGGAAGGAAGAAAGAGGGAAAAAGAATAAATAAAAATGAAAACAAAATAATGAATAAAATATTAATAATTGAAATTAAACTTAAAAATGTGCCTTGCTTATGAAAAAAAAAAAAGCACCACTGGATTTTAGAGTTAAAAGGGACCTCAGGAAGCATTTTTGTTTTATCCTGCATTGAAACCTCACTATACCAACCCCTGAAAATGGTAATCTCTACTCTGATAAAACACTTCTCCAGATGGCCCATGTGCCTTTTGAACAGCTGTGATTGTTATTAATTTTTTTCCCTTTTCCTGACATTAAGCCTAAACTGATGATGTTACAATTTTTATTCATTGTTCCTAATAATCTTTTTATGGCAAATACAACAGACATACACCTCTTCCACATGGAAATCCATCAAATGTTTCAACATGCTATCATCCTTTTATTTCCTCCATATCTTCTAGATAACAACCCCAACTTCTTCAATCGATTTTTTATGAGATAAAAGGAAGATCCATTATTATTTTGCTTTCCCTTTTCAGAACAGAGTCAGCATATCCAAGTACTCCAAACTAAGTATATTACTCCTTGTATGGCATTACTAGGACGGGAGATGGAACATTAAAACTGTTCCCTAAAATGCCTTGAGTTCAGGCCCAGATTGCACTAGCTTTTCAAGCTGCCAATTCATATTAGAATCTCACATTGATCCTGTACGCCACTGACATACCAGAATCATTTTTAGATGAATCCACAGAAATCCAGACTATTCATTCCTCCTATATCATGAATTTTTGAAGCTGTTATTTTAAATCTTTACATATATCATTTTTCAATTTCATTTTTATTAGATCCATTTTATTGCTAACCTGACTGAAATTTTTTGGGTCCTTTCTCTCATTATCCTTCCTTACTTGTCTTTAGATTTAACCAAGAGATTTATGACTTAAACAGGACAGGATAAAGAATATATTGCTCCACTGGAGACATTCTACCAAAGACTTCCTACCAAGATAATATTGAGCATTACATATTGTCATTGAAGAATGTCTAAATTCAACTAATTGCCCTATCAAATAGTCCATATCTATTAATATTTTCAACAAAAATCACATGATATGCTATATCAGTTGCCTTACTAAAATTTAGATACATTCATTTGTAGCATTCTCCTGATTAGTAGTTTAGTTCAGATTGAGTAACTGTCAAAAAAGGAAACAGTTGACATTCAATCATGTCTGATTCTTATGCCCCTATTCAAAGTTTTATTGGCAAAGATAATGGAGTAGTGGGCCACTGTCATCTCATTTTAAGGATGAGGACACTGAGGCAACCTTGAGTGATTTGCCCATGGTAAGATAATTAGAATGAATCTGAGGCTAGATTTGAATTTAGGACTTTTTGATTCAGATCCAGGTGCTCTATCCACTGTACAATCTTACTAACCCTGTCAAAATAGTATTTGTTATTAATTACTTTGACTAAATGATGAAGTGATGCTGAGTCTTTGCCTTCAATGTTTCCTTTGGTATTTCCGTAATATCTACTCCATGATTTCCCCAGAATAGAACACAAAGTCTTTAGCTTGCATGATTTTTTTCTTTTCTTTTTTTCCCTTTTTTTCCTTTCTTTTAATCTGCAAGTGACCTTTTCTACTTTGTTAATGACTCTTTTATCCTCCATGATATTTCAATTATAACTTATATAGCTCAACAATCACATCTTCCAATTCTGTAATTTCAGAGATATAATTCATCCAGTAACTTGAATTAAATGAGAGCAAATGGGTGCTCTTTTACTATCCTTTTTCTTATAACTATCCAAAAAAAAGTAAATTTCTATTTTTGTTCTTTCATTTATAAGAAGAACTAAGGTAATTGAATGGAAGGGAAATAAATGTAGAAACAAAATAAAAATGAATAGCTCTCTCTCTTTCTGTGTGTGTGTGTGAAATCTACCTTTTAATGAGTTATATGCTTTTTTCCATCTCATTAAGTCTATTTTGTGTTGCTTTTCCAAAGCCTCTTGCAAAGTTTTCATTTCCTTTTTCCCATTTTTTCTAGCACTCGTTTAAGATGATTTTTAATTTTTATAGGAAAGTCTTGTGTATTGGGAACCAAATTATATCACCCTTTGGGGCTTCATCTGGAGATAATCTGCTTTTATTTTCCTCAGGGTTTTAAATCTGTTCTCTATCATAAAAACTATCTATGGTCAGAGTTTTTGCTTTTTTACTCATTTAAAAAAAATTGAGATCTCTTTTAGGGGAAGGGAGGTTGTCCACGCTTCCTCTATAAAGAGCAGTGGCTGCACTGGGTCAGTGCTGGCTGTGCATGTTCAGTGCTGACTCACTCTTGGTGTTGTTGGGCATTGCCAGATCCCATGAGATTCTGGACTTTTGGCGTTCACTATTTACCTTTTGTGTTTTGTGTTGGTTGTCTTATAACTAGTCTGCTGATCTACTGGTTTGCAGCCAGGGCGAAGTACCCAACACTGCTGTAGATTCCTCCCCGTATATTCTCTGCCATGTAGAATCCATACTGCCCTGAGTCTGCACAGCCTGCACTGACGTTTATACTCAGTCTGCTTGTGCTTGGCCTGCTCCTTCCTTGCCAGATTGAAACAGACCTTTTCTGGTGATCTTTGAAATTCTCTTCTGCTGGTAATTTGTTACACTCCCAATATTCATGGATTCTGCCAATCCAGAGCTTATTTAGAGGTTGCATTTGGTATTTAGTCTCAAGGTCATGGGAGAAGATCAGAAAGAAGCATGTGTTCTCTCACCATCTTGATTCCACACCCCAGTTCTGATTCTTAATTTTTTTTTGCATTTTTATTTATTTATTTATTTATTTTATTTTATTTGCATAACATATGTGTGGGTAATCCTTCAACAATAACCCTTACATAGCTTTCCATTACAAATGTTTCCCCCCAACTCCCCACCCCTCCCCTAGATGGCAGGATATCCACTACATGTTAATTATGTTAAAATATTGGCAAATCGAATATATGTATACATATTTCCAAACTTATCATTGTTGTGCAAGAAAAATCTTATCTACACAAACGATATATCAGATAAAGGAAACACAATGTAAGCAAACATCAATCAGGGAGTATGAGAATGTTATGTTGTGGTCCACATTTCACATCCCTCTCTCTGGGTGTATATGGCTTTCTTCAGTGAACAATTGGAGGTTGTTTGAAGCATTTCATTGTTGAAGAGAGCCATGTCCATCAGAATTGATCGTCATATAGTACTGTTGTTGCCGTGTATAATGATCTCCTGGTTCTGCTCATTTCACTCAGCATCAGTTCATGTAAGTCTCTCCAGGTCTCTCTTAAATCATCTTGCTGGTCATTTCTTACAGAACAATAATATTCCATAATATTCATATACCATAATTTATTCAGCCATTCTCAAATTGAAGGGCATCTATTCAATTTCCAGTTTCTAGCCACTACAAAAAGGGCTGCCACAAACATTCTTAAACATGTGGGGCCTTTTCCTTCCTTTATGATTTCTTTGGGATATAAGCCCAATAGAAATTCTGCTGGGTCAAAGGGTATGCACAGTTTGATAACTTTTTTTTTAATTTTATTTTTTTTATTAAAGCTTTTTATTTGTATAACATATGTATGGGTAGTTCCCCAACATTGATCTTTAAAAAGCTTTCCATTACAAATTTTACCCCCAGTCCCCTCCCCTCCCCTAGATGGCAGGAAGTCCACTACATGTTAATAATGTTGAAATGCTTGAGAAGTTATGCAAGAAAAATCCTATCTAAAAGAAAAAAAAAAGAATCAGAGAAAGGCAACACAATGCAAGCAAATGTCAATAGAGATCATGAAAATGTTATGTTGTGGTCCATATTTCCTTTCCCTGTCTCTGGGTGTATATGGTTTTCTTCAGTGAACAATTGGAACTGGTTT
>JAJPUD010013364.1:0-19245 GCA_023553655.1 Myrmecobius fasciatus
GATGCATTTACTATTTCTGCCTTTCTGCATTTGATTTTGAGGTTTTTATGCCCTAACACATGGTCAATTTTTGTATAGGTTCCATGGACTGCTGAGAAAAAAGTAAACTCCCTATTCTCTCCATTCAATTTTCTCAATAGATCTATCATACCTAACTTTTCTAACAATTGGTTTATCTCCCTAGTTTCTTTCTTGTTTATTTTGTAGTTTGATTTATCTAATTCTGAGAGAGCAAGGTTGAGATCCCCCACTAGTATAGTTTGACTATCTGTTTCTTCTTGCATCTCTCTTAATTTCTCCCCTAGGAATTTGGATGCTATTGCACTTTGTGCATATATATTTAGTATTGATATTGCTATATTATCTATGGTACCCTTTAATAAAATATAGTTTCCTTCCTTATTTCTTTTGATTAGATCTATCTTGGCTTTTACTTGATCTGAGATAAGGATTGCTACCCCTGCTTTTTTTTGTTCACCTGAAACATAATGGGTTCTGCTCCAGCCTTTTACCTTCATCCTATATGTGTCACTATGTTTTAGATGTGTTTCTTGTAGACAACATATTGTGGGATTCTGGTTTTTAATCCAGTCTGATATCCACTTCCGCTTTATGGGAGAGTTCATCCCATTCACATTCACAGTTAGAATAACTAATTCTTTATTTCCTGCCATCTTATTTACCCAAGTTATGTTTTCCCCTTTCCTTTCCCCTTTCTCCCTTCCCCCCTCTTCAGTACTTTGCTTTTGATGACCCCCTCCCCCAAACAATACTCCACCCTTTAGATCCCCTCCCCCTGTTTTTACTCCTTTCCCCTGATTCTTCTATTTTCCCTTCTATTAGTTTATTCCTTTCTTTTCCTCCTTTCCCTCCCACTTCTCTCTAGCAACAGACAAGTTTCTATGTGAAATCAAATGTCTGATATACACTTTTAGAGCCCAACCTGATGAGAGTAAGATTTACACAATGCTCATCTCCCTTCCCTCTTTCTCTCAATTATATTAGGTTTTCTTTGCCTCTTCAAGAGATTTTACCTTGTTTTTACCTCCTTTTTTTAGATCTTATTTTACCACTTTTTCCCTTTTTTCCCAGCATGAAAACCTTTCACCCTCTAGTTTTCTTTTTTTATATTATCAAATTAATATCTAGTTAATTGTACCCCCAAACTTTAAGTATCCCCCTAGTAAAAATAATGTTCTCAAGAGTCCTTTCCTTTTTACCTTTTTATGCTTCTTTTGAGTTCTGTGTTTGGATGTGGAATTTTTTGTTCAGATCCGGTCTTTTCATTAGAAATAGGTGAAATTCACCTATATCATTGAATGACCATCTTCTTCCCTGGAGGATAATGCTCATTCTAGCTGGATATGTTATTCTTGGCTGTAATCCAAGTTCCTTTGCCTTTCGGAATATCTGGTTCCAGGCCCTTCGATCCTTCAATGTGGAGGCTGACAGATCCTGTGTGATTCTAATTATTGATCCTCGGTATTTGAATTGTTTCTTTCTAGCTGCTAGTAGAATCTTTTCCTTGGTGTAATAGTCCTGAAATTTAGCCATGATATTCCTTGGGGTTTTAATTTTGGGGTCTCTTTCAGGAGGTGATTGGTGAGTTCTTTCAATAGTGATTTTGCCTTCTGATTCTACAATCTCAGGGCAGTTTTCTTTCAGGATTTCCTGGAAGATAGTGTTTAGATTCTTTTTTTCATCATGACTTTCAGGAAGTCCAATAATCCTTAGATTGTCTCTCCTAGATCTATTTTCCAAGTGAGTTGTTTTTTCTATGAGATATTTCATATATTCTTCTAATTTCTCATTTTTTTGATTTTGACTGATTCTTGAAGTCTTATTGAGTCATTCACTTGCATTTGTTCAATTCTTATTTTTAAAGTGTTGTTTTCTTCAGTTACCTTTTTAAGCTCCTTTTGTAATTGGCCAATTTGTTCATTGCATTCTTTTTCCACTTCACTAATTTTATTTTTCAATAAACTGGTGTCCTTATGATATCTCTTTTGGAGGGCTTCTTGCACTGACGTCAGTTTATTTTCCCATTTATCCTCCAGCTCTCTTATGAGGTTCTTTATCCAATCTTCCAGAAAGGCCTTTTGAAAAGGGGATCAGTGTTGGTTCTTAATAACTTCCTTTGGAGTTTTGTCTAAAGGAACCTCAGGATCTGGGGTCATCCCTTCTTTCTCTTGATAAAAGCTGTCTATGGTGAGAGTTCTCTTTTGCTTCTTCATTTTTTTTTTAGACAGCATGGATGTCTCTTTAAGTCTCGGAAAAAACGGTGGCTTTAAGATCTTTGCCCTGGGGCAATTTGGCGAATTAACTTAAAGTGCTGGGCTGGTGGGGGCTAGGACTAAGTCTGAATTACTCCTTACACAAGGCAAGTCTGCCAGAACACCTGCCCCCAATCAGGGCAGAGTGTCTCAGATAAACTCCAGGTGTTTGGAGTTTGGAGTTTTTGCCACAATGAGCTGAGTCCCACCCTCACTTCCGGCCTACACCACTCTTTATCCCTCTGTCTGAGTTAGACAAACTTGATGTGAAGTTCTTCAGAGATATCAGCAAGCAGTGTCCAAGTATTTCTGAATTTGTTAACTTGAAGATCAGTTCAGAGGCTTATTTTATTGTTGATTTGAGAGAAGATCGGAGGAGGGCGAAGAGAGTCATGTTTTCATTCCACCATCTTGGCTCCGCCAAGGGACAACATCTTTAAAAAAAAAGAGTGGGGTGATAGAGGGATGTTTCGAAAGAAAGGGAAAGGGGAAGATGAAAGGGCATAAATTATCTGCCACAAGAGGTAAGAAAAAAAAATTATAGTGGAGGGGAAGAGAAGGGTGGGAGAGGAAATGGGTGAATCTTTTTCTCATTGGAATTTGATCAAAGAGGAAATAACATACACTCAATATGGGAATAGAGATCTATCTTACCCAGCAGGAAAGTAGGAAGGCAAGGGGATATGAAAATGAGGGAGGACTATAGAAAAGAGGGCACATTGGGGGAGGGGTTGGTCAGAAACAAAACACTTTTGAGGAAAAAACACTGTAAAAGGAGATAAAGAATAAAATAAGGAGGAAAATAAAGTTAGCAATAGTAATTGTGAAAAGAGTTTTGGAAAAAGTTTCTCTGATGAAGGGTTCATTTCTCAAATGTATAGGGAACTGAGTGAAATTTATTTTAAAAAGAGCTTTTCATCAATTGATAAATGATCAAAAGACATGATTTATGCCTAAAGGGCTAAAAATCATATATACTCTGACCTAACAATACTGCTACTAGAAATGAAACACAAAATAGATTTTTTTTAATTGAAAAGGATCTAAATTTACAAAATATAACAGCTCTTTTCTCAGGGCAAAGAATTAGAAACTGAGGGAATGCCGATCAATTGGGGAATGGCTAAATGAATTGGAGTATGTGATTATGACAGAATACTATTGTTCTATGAGAAATGAGAGCAGATGGATTCAGAAAAACCTGGAAAGTCCTCCATGAGCTCATGCAAAGTTAAATATATTGTATCCAAAGTAATAGCAATATTGTGGGATGATGAGCTGCGGATGACTTTGCTTATCAGAAATACAATGATCCAAGACTCGACTGAAGGACTTATGATGAGAAATACTATTTATACTCAGAGAAAAAACTGATTGGGTCTGAATACAGATTAAAGCATACTTATTTTTTCATTTTATTTTTCTTGAGGAATTTTTTTGGGGGGAGAGGGATCTATGTTTTCTTTTGCAATATGGCTTTTGTGAAAATGTTTGGCATAACTTCACACATGCCTTCTCAATGAAGGGGGGTGGGGAGGGAGGAAAGGAGAGAATCTGGAACTCACAGTTTTAAAAACAAATGTTAAAAAAGTTTTACATATAACTCAGAAAAAATAAAATATTTAAAAGTTAAAAAATACTAATTCTTATAGATGATAAAGAAGATAGATATTGTACATTGATAGGAATTTTTTAGGCCATTGAAAATGCAGTTCATTACTTTCCTTTGGTTTCCTCTTAGTCATTAATGTTTTAGTCAATTTTTCAAGAAATCTTCTCTCTGGGCCCATTTCTTTCCACACTTTTGGGGCATCAGTTGCTTCCAGGAGTTCTGATTCCCATACTCATTTTGTTATAACTAGTGATCTCACAAAAATACAAAATTCTTCAAAAACATAGTCTTTCTAAGTTTCCCATCTCTATTTAAAGAATGTGTCTCATTTCATGGAAAGTTCTTTCAATGGGACTCATTTTAATCACTGAAACAAGATTTCACTCTTTTCTCCATTTTAATCCTCCTCTTTGCCTTCTCATCCATTTTTTGTGGGTTCTCTTCTATTTAAGAAACTATCAGAATTATTTTCCCTTTATTATAAACTTTTGCCTTGATTAGGGTAAGTCACACCTTTCCCTTTGTTAGTCCATAGAAAATCATTAATTCTGGAAAGGGACCCAGATGTGCAAAAATGTTTGTAGAAGCCTTTTTTGTAGTGGCAAAAAATTGGAAACTGAATGGATGTCCATCAATTGGAGAATGGCTGAATAAACTATGGTATATGAATGTTATGGAATATTAATGTTGTATAAGAAATGACCAGCAGGATGATTTCAGAAAGGCCTGGAGAGACTTACATGAACTGATGTTAAGTGAAATGAGCAGAACCAGGAGATCATTGTACATAGCAACAGCAAGATTACACAATGATTAATTCTGATGGATGTGGCTCTTTCCAACAATGAGATGATTCAGATCAGTTCCAATAATCTTGTAATAAAGAGAGCCATATATACCCAGAGAAAGGACTGTGGGAACTGAGTGTGGATTACAACATAGCATTTTCACTCTTTCTGTTGTTGTTTGCTTGCATTTTGCATTCTTTTTCAGTATTTTTTCCCTTTTTAATATTTTTCTTGTGCAGCAAGATAACTATATAAATATACATACATATATTGGATTTAACATATATTTTAACATATTTATCATGTATTAGATTACCTGCCATCTAGGGGAGGGAGTAGGGGGAAAGAGTGGAAAATTTGGAACACAAGGTTTTGTAAGGGTCAGTGATGAAAAATTACCCATGCATATGCTTTGTAAATAAAAAGCTTTAATAAAAAAAGGGGGGGGGGAGAAAAAAGAAAAACATTAAACCACCTGTAGGGGAATGTTGTAAGGCTAATTCGAGATGTTTTTGAGGCTTATTTCTCTACTATCTCTTCTATTTGACTTCTTCTTTCACTATCTCCTTGATTGCTTTTGGGAATAATTTTTTAAAATTTTTTTGTTGTCCTTTGTATTTCTTGCCTGAGGAATTTGAAAACCAAGCATTTGGTTAGGTCTAAGTTTGTTTGTAGAGATGCTTCAAAATTGAATTTCCATTTTTCCATTAATGTTAGACACAAGTTTTTAGGGTATGTCACCTAAAATGCATCTTGAATTACTTTGTTCTTCAGTTTCTGGTAGATATAGAATAGTCTTGTTTTATTTAAATTTCTTTTCCTTTATATACATTGGTCTTTCTCTTACAGAACTTCCTTTTTCATTGGAATTATTAAATTGAATTATTCATATGCTTTCAGGATAGGGGTTTTTTTTAGATGCAGATTTCTCTGAGTAGCACTTTGTTTTCCTGTGCTTAAAAGTTCTGGGAAGTTTTCTTATATTATTTCTTGTATTATGGCATTCAGGTTTTTTTTACTTGTCATGTTCTGGCATATTATAATCTTTTGCTTGTCTCTACACTTCTTTCTTTGAGATCAATGTATCTTTTGCTTGTTTGGCGATCATTATTTTTCTCAATGTTATTGTTTATTGTTTTTTTCTTCCAGATTATATAATAATAATAATTATTATTATACATCTTAGTATTTGTATTTTAAATTAGTTATTTTGTGTTTTGGTGAAGTTTACTACTCTGATTTATTAATTATTTTTTCTGTGCAGGTCATAAATTCCACTTTCATAATTCTCATTTGTCTTTTAAAACATTCAGAAATATTCTACTGTGATTCTTAAGAACTGCAGGGTCTGCTTTGTTAAATCTCTGTTAATTTTTATTTTGTCTTGAAATATTTATTCACAGATAACTAGATTAATTTAGTTGATCTGGAGATCAGATTCTTTTCTATCATTAACATCTTCCCTGTTGGTTCATCTGCTTATACTCAAGATCTTTAATTGAGTTTTCTCCCATTTGGTTTCTTTCTCAATTTCATCCCCACCTTCTTATTTTCCCTTATTGTTCTCTTTCTGACTCCTTCCACTTTGATTCTGAATTCCCTGGGAGTTGAACCTTCAGCCTTTTTCCACCATGTTTGGCAATTCATATTTCATTAGCCATAATCTTTCTGGCTATAAATTATTTGTGAAATTGGAGAAGGGAGACAGACTAAGTAGATTTTCCCAACCTCCTTTTATGAAATATATAGGATCCGGAAGGCCAAAGAAGGAAGAGATAAGGCAGAGAAGGAGAATTGCAAATATTTAATCTCACTATTGAATACTTATTCAAAAATCTTAAATAAAGTTCTTACAAAAGAAATTTTAAAAATATTTGCAGAAAAAAATTCACTTTACTAAGTTGCATCCATGCCAGGCATGTAAGAATGGTTTAACATAAGAAAAACAATTTATATAATGAATCATAAAAATAAAATGATAAAAAACCTACATGATTATTTTGATAAATGAAAAAATAACAAAATGTAACAATTATTAAAGATCTAAACATAATAGATTTAAATATATATATATATAATGAAAATACAGATTTTTAAATCCAAGTATTAGTATTGTTTGCAATAGAGAAACATTGGAAACTTTTGCAGTACAAACAGGAATGAAAGAAATATTCCATCTTCCTAGCTATTATTTGACAGAGTTTTAAGTCTGATGTTAATAGCAACAAAACAAGAAAACAAAGTTAAGGCTGTAAATATTGGTAAAGAAGAGAAAAAATCAGCCCTATTTGCACATAAAATAATGCTATGCTTATGAAATCTCAGGGAATAGTAAAGAAACAGATAATTGAGAGTTGCAGTAAGGTTACAGTATATGAAATAAACTCAGAATATGATCAGGTTTTTATATAATACTAACAACAATAAAAATGTATAAGAGGAGAGGGAAAAGAGAAATATAATGAAAAAAGAGAGAAATTCCATTTAATTTAACTACAAAATCCATATAATACCTGGGAGTTGATCTACCCAGACATTCATAAGATTTATATAAACACAATTATAAAACACTTTTTAATGGAAATAGATTTAAATAACTGTAGAGATGCTTATTGCTCATGATTGGGCATGCCAAATTAATAAAAATGGAAATAATAACCTAAATTACTTTAGTTTTATATCAGTCAAACTATTGAGGGGATATTTTTTAGAACTGTGCAAAATAATGAAATTCCTTTTTAAAGAGGGGTTTAGAATCTCAAATGAAATGAGGGGAAAAGTACAAATGAAAAAGACATAGCATTACTAGATTCCAAACCATATTATAAAGTAATGGTCATCAAAATTAATTGGTGATGATATATTTATGTGTCTTTACACATATGTATATGTATAAATAACACATATAAATATCATACATATACAAATACACATTATATATGTTATATTATATATTATATAGATTATGACACCATTTTTAAAAATAGAAGAGAATGATCCTAGCTGTGTTTCATAACTATGGCTACAGAAACAATTCTTAATTAAACAAAGAACTGAAGGGAACATAAAAATAAAATAGACAATTTTGATACATAGAATTTTAAAACTTTTTTCATGAATAAAAACAAAAAAATAGAATTATAGGAGTATGATGTAGTAAATTTTTTCATTAAATATGACTGATAAAAAGGCAATAACCAAAATATTTTGGGTATTAGAAAATATAAAACAGCAAAGAGCCATTTGTCAAAAGATAAATATCAAAAAACAGAAGTAAACATTTTTTTAAAAGAAGTACAAGATATCAATGGTCAATAGAAAGCATGTTCCAAATGTCCATTAGTAAAAGAAATGAAAATTAGAACATCTCAAAGGTTTCACCTCACATCATGCAAATAAGCAAATATGCCCCAAACTGGGAAGGGTCAATGCTGTGAGGGCTGCAGGAAGACAGATGATGACACCCTGCTATTAAAACTGTGAAATGGCCCTACTATTCTCAGTTTCAATTTGGAATTATGAAATTAAACTAATTAAACTCTCTATAATCTTTGACTTAGCAACACTGCTAGTGGTCAAGTAAAAAAGAAAGAAACAAAGATCTAAAACATATCCAAATATTGATAGCAATATTTTGTGGTAGCAAAGAAATAAAAACAAAATGGCTACCTCTATATTGGGGAATTTCAAGTGAAAAAAAATCTATCATGTATGAATACAATGGAATGTTCTTACTCAGTGAGAAATTAGAAGGAATTCAGAAAATATTAGAAGAATCAATTGTACTGCTGCAGAGCACAAAAAATACAGCTGAAAGAAAAATGTACATGATAACTATGTAAATGAGCACCAAAAAGGAATTGAACTTTGAGTGATACAAAACTTAATGAATACCCAAAGAAAAGATATTGCAGCTTACCTTCTTTCTCATTATAGAGAGGTGGGTATATCTAGTTGGACAGAATATGGTATACCATTTAGAAATAGTCTTTAAACCAGTTATTTTGGTTCAATCATTTTTGTCTCGTGAGAGGGTTTAATCTGAAGAGATAAGATTAGGAAATTATACTAGTTACAACAGTAAAGAAAAAAAAAAGAATAAATAAACAATTTTATTTTAAAGGAAGCCTAAATTTAAGAAACTGAAAAAAACAGGGATGATCCTAGATAACAGATCATAAGATAAGCCTCCCCTTCCACTACAACTAAGAAGTATTATGGCCAACTAGTGTATACTTTGTTAGATGCAGTCCTTATAAAAATATTTTTTTATTTTTTTAAAGAAAAGGTTCAAACTGGAAGAAAGAGGAATGGTATTTTTCTAGCAATGACTACTGTGTAAATATGAATGTTATCTATAAGAATTTTTTTTAAAAAAACCTCTATGATCAATTTTTTTCAAAAGAAATCTAGTTAAAGACCTGCAGTCTCTTACATCAGAATGAATTTTTTTTTTTTTTTTCCCAGTAATGGTTAGTTAGTTGGATACTTGACTTGGCTCAGTAGTCTAGAGACCACTAGGGGGTGCAGTGAACAGAACTCTGGACCTGATCAAGAAGATCTGAGTTAAAATCAAGACTTCAGATATTTACTAGTTTAGTAAGTCAAAAAACTAATTTTGAATCAAGAAGAAAATTAACAAAATCACAATTCAAATATGTCACATGTTAAGGCCTATTTTCCTGACGGCTATTATTCTTGTGGAGAACAGTTGCAGTATCATTCCCTCATGATTGTTAACTGTGTCAAGAGTAAATATATCACCAAAGATGGCTAAACAGAGGATGGTTAAGCTTCCAATTCAAAGCTAGAACCAAGGATGACCTTGCATCATAAAGTCTTAACTCATCTTTGTTGACTTACCTCACCTTGACCAGACATTAAAACAGAGATGATCTCCTTCCCTCCCCACAGAAGCCTGAGAAGAATAGATAGAATCCAAAACGTTAACTCATTTCTAGAAAATCTGTTTAATCTACAGGCTGATTTTTTTTGGAGAGAATTGGAATTAGGTGATGTTTCCCTCTTTATGGCATATTTCACAATCCCTGGGCTGGGCTCCTAAGAATGACCCATTTACTTTCCCCTCTCTTCCGTGAGTGTAGACTACATATGTAATATATACAATGCAATAATGTGATCTACTCTCCCCTCCCATTTACTGTTGATTGACTTTTATAGCTTGCAAACATTGTGCTGGATTGGTAAATTGCAATAAATTTAATCAAGAATTATTTTATTCAGCCACTAATGAGGAATAATAGCGTATGTATCAATTATACCTGTCAATTTGTATGAAGAAATAGATTTACAAAGGGATAGTATGCAAAAAAAATATCATTGGTATCAATTCACTTCATTATTTTTAATTTGCTGTGAATATTGAGTTTTTCTAACATAAAATCATTCCTCAATTAAAACAAAACAGCTGTACTGCTCTCAGCTTCCCCGTCCTTGTTTGTGCTTACAGATTAGCAGTTGTTATTGGTTTCAGTCTGTTGTCATCCCATTAATTTGCACCCATAAATGGGTAAAAAAAATATTTGCAACTTGTCAGTGCAAAAAAAGTAACATTGCAAAGTGCTTTTCTCAGGTTATATGGAAATGGCAGCTCCTGCAGCAGCTGCAATCTGAGGGGCTAGAAAACCTGGCTGCTAGAGGTGATAACACTTTTTGTGAGCATCCTTGTTTATTTTGACCTTTTTTCCCTTCATTAACCTTGGTTTCTGTCTTATTCCTTAGGCCATTTTTTTTAAAAATAGCATAAATGTACGGTAGAGCTATGTCTCCAGGGAAGAGTTTAGCTGTGTAACTTTCACAAGATCTCACAAAAGAAAGCGATCTCTTTGGCCATCTAATTCAATCCATACTTGAACAAGAAACTCTAGAACAGCACATATCAGAAGTTGTCATCTAGCCTTTGCTGGAAAACATAAAGTGAGTGGAATTACAGTGTCTCCCAAGGTAACTTGTTTCACTTTGGGATTAATTCTAACTTTTAGGAAGTTTTCCCTTACATAAAACTTAAATCTGTTTCTTTGTAACTTCCAAGCATTGATTTTATAAGCCAGGACAAAGGCTGATTAGATGCTGTGTATTTACCTCACAGACCAACCCCCATCTCTTACAGCTCCTGGTTTTTTCTCCTCATTGATTCTCTCCAAATTGAAAAAGAAATCTAGGATATGATTCAGCAAAGAGATTTTGATAAAACTGCATAAATTCTCTAATCAACTGATCCCTACCTTGATTTAATCTGAGGAAAATCTCTCCTTTTTAAGGAATCTTCCCTCTTAAATCAAAAGTTGCACTCATTATCTGTGACTAACAATTATAAAATGCATATATGTTCTAGTAGCAATTTCAAATAACACAGGGGACATAAATAAGCATTAAACACATTATAGCAGGTTTTCAGAGGAAATGTAGGCAGAGGAGAGTGGATTCTTCCATCCTGCCACTGATAGGAGGACAAACTGGAAAGAAAGTTGTCAGACTGGTAAACAAAAGACTGCTTCACTGTGTAGTTTTCCAGATAAACCAAAGAAGGAATGGTGGTGTAAAATGGATTTCAATAGTCTCCCCTACTCTGGGCTGCTAATTCAGCTCAATCTGCTGATTTACCCATCCAGATGTATCCCCTTGCAACTACATAGCACTTTGCCTCTGCTCCTCTTCTAATTTTTTACCCTGTCTCCTGCTTTTTGTGGAAGGGGAAAATAAGTTCTATTCTTTTCCCTTTCAATTCAATATGAGAAATGGGATCATGGAAACAACTCCTTTTGCCCTCCACTTTTGTTATGTGACTGACTCCTCTCCTCAAAAAAACTTGGGGAACTCTGGTTATGGGTTTGCTTCCCCATGCCCATGCATAATTGTTTCCGCCAATCAGCCAAATCTCTAAAACAGCATCCCTAAAGTAGGAGTTATATTCCTAGTTCTGCCCTACAGGAGTAAAACAAGGGGATAAATTCAATTGTTGAATATAGCTACCATATCTACCACTAAATCTTCCTCCAATAGGTTCAACATCCCCAGTTCTTTCTAATTATCATCAAATGGCATGGATTTAAGGCTCATCAATATCCTAATGGCCTTCCTGTGGACACTCTACAGATTATCAATGTTCCTCCTAAAATGTGGCAGTGAGAATTAGACCCAAAATTCCAGATGCATTTCAACCAGGACAGAAAACAGCACATCTATTATTTCTTTATTCCTGGAAATTGTGCATTTCTTAGTGGAACTGAATATCATATTAATTTTGAGGGTGTGTGTCTATTTCACATTCTTGATTCATGCTGAACTTGAAATATACTAAAGCCTCCAGTTATTTTTTGAGATAAATGGTTCTTTACTCATGCTTTCCCCATATTGTGCTACTGAAGATTTTTTTAACCCAAATGAAATAATTCATATTCATCCTAATTTAATTTCATCTCATTATATTGATCCCAATTTTCTAGTCTATCAATAATTTTTAGATCATGATTCTAATCATCTATTTTGTTAGCTATCCTTTTCCAACTCTGTAAATTTGATAAGCATATTCAATTCAATGCTTTTAACCCAAGACATTGAAAAGAAATGCTAAATAGCACAGGAACAAATGCAGACCACTGAGGCACTCTAGTAGAGGTTTCCTTCTAAATAGATATCAAATCGTTTGATCTAGTTTACCTAGATTTTAGTAAGCATTTGATAAAGCATCCCATACTATTTTTAAGGAGACAGTGGAGAGATAAGTATTTGATTATAATACCATTAGGTGGATTTGTAACTTATTGAATAATGATACTCAAAAAGATTTAAGTATTTAGAAAGTTATCCAATAGAAAATTGATCAAACTTATTCTGCCTGGTACCAAAAGAAAGATCCAAGAAAAACAAATAAAGGATGCAAATACAAGTTTAGTCTGGGTACCAGGGGAAACTTTCTATAAGAAAGATGCAAAAGTAGGATTTACTTCAATCAATTAGCTCAAGTTAATTGATTCTCCTGATTGGATATTTTTGAGAAGAGGCTGGGTAATCATTTATCAACTGTGTTATTATGGAGAATGATACTTGATAAAGTAGATGCTGGGGTTTCTTTCATCTCTAAATTCCATGACTCTTTGGCCTCAGCCATTTAAACATATTAGAATTCACTTAACAGAATATTATGTACTCTTAGCTTTCCCGCCCCTTCTGCCAATTTCCATGCCCTCCACCCACAACAGGAATAGCTATATGCTCCACAAAACATTATTGGCAAGATGACAAAATAGTTTTCTTCCAATTGCTTTTCCAAAGTCTTTAGAGGAAAATATGTGTTAAATAAAAAGCAAGCAAAACTAAAGCCACAATAAAAGAAGATAGAGCATATAAGGTAAAAAAAAAAAAGAAAAAAAGATCAAAGAATAATATTGGAAAAGAAATTAAATATTTTGATTTCTTACTCTCAGACAAAACAATGGAAAATTCTTTGAAAAAGATACTACAAAGAAATGATGATGAAGATAATGGTGATGGCAGTGGTGATGGTGATGGTACTGGTGCTGATCTGATGGTGTTGGTGGCTTATATTTATGCAATATTTACTAAATGTGAGATACTGTACTAAGAACTGTATAATTTTTATCTAATTTGATTCTCATAACTCTGCAATGTAAGTACTATTGTTACCTCTATTTTATATATGAGAAAACTAAAGCAATTAGAAGTAAGTAACTTGCCTAGGGTCACATAGCTAGTAAGTAGGTGAAAGTAGAGTTGAACTCAGGTCTTCCTACCTCTAAGCCTGGCACTCTATCCACTGTATCATTTACCTGTCCCTAAGAAGGAAAGAAAGGAGAAGAGGAACACGAGGAGAAATATGGGGGTGGTGGGAAAAGATGAAAAAAGAGGAGGAGGAAGAGAAGAAAGAGAAAGAGGAAGGGAGGAAAGATAAAAGGAAGAAAAGAAGCAAGCAAGCAAAGAAGAAATGAAAGAAGCAATGGAGAAAGAAAAAATAGGAAGGAAAATGAATGATATAAATAAAGACAAAGAACTTAGGATATAATATATATATAGAAATGGAAAGGAATAGGATATAGTATATATAAAGGAATGCTATAGGAATAAATCAAAATAGTGTAAGAAAAACTAATCATGAGGTCAAAGTGCTAATTTAGAAGAGAACTAGGATTAAAACAAATAAAAATAAAAATATGAATAAAATAAAAACTTAAAAAAAAACAATAGACATATATGGATTAAACAATCCAACAAAACAAAAGAGAATGGTAACAAGAAATAAAACCAACAATTTGCTACATGCAAGAAGCATCTAATGTATTCATACATACAGAGAATGAAAATGAGAGACTATTACCAACTTTATTATGGTTCAAGTGTTTTTAAGAAGCAGTTATTGCAATCAACAAAGTAAAAAATTTAAATTCCACATAAAAAATATAAACAAATCATATAAATAAAATTTTTGCTTAAATAAAACAGATTATGAAATGATATCAATACTAAACATATATGTGTTAAGTGACAATACATCTAAATTCTGAAAGGAAAACTCAACTAAATTATGAAAAGACGTATAGAAGTACAATAATTGTAGAAGTCTAATGCCTCTTTTATTAGAGTTTAGGAAGCCTAATTGAGAAGATAAATAAAAAAATATAAAACTAAACTGTTGAAAAAAGAACCAAAAACAATTAAAACTTTTGAATGGGAACATTAAAGAGTACACATATTTCACAATACTACAAAGTAATTTTGCAAAAAAATAAACCATGTTCTATGTAGTTAGTACATAGAAATTACAAATAAGTATAAAAAAGGAGAAATATGAAACACATACTTTGTAGGTCATAATACCCCCCCAAAGGGGAATTAATGAGGAATCACAAACAAAAAAAAACACAATCCAAATGGAAACTTAATAATAATGTCCTAAATGAATGGATAAGAGAACAAATCTATGCAACAATAATAACTATGTAAAAGAAAACAATAAGACAATGGGCCATAGAGGAAAAACGTATTTCTGAAAAAAAATGATTAATATAATAGAAAAAACAGGACTGAGTTTGCACTTAAAAAGAACCCTAGAAAATCAGTAAACCCAATATAAACCCCAAAGAGGAAACAAAAATCAGCATAGCAAGACAGAATAGAAAACAAAAATGTCATAAAAATATTTTAAAACCGCAAACTGGTTCTTAGAAAACACAAAAAAGATAAATTTTTTTTTAGGGAGTCTGATAAAAATAATAATGTAAAACATTGATGTAAAAAGGAAAAAAGCTAAATTCACAAAATAAGAGAATGATTGTCATAAACATATGTGTGTAAATGTATGAATGTATGTATGAATGAATGCATGCATATATGTATATACTAGGTAAATCAAGTATTTAAAAGAAATCAATAATTTTCTATAATTCAAAATAAATTTCCATAATTCTGATTCTCAGAAATGCATATGTATAACACAGATACACACACAGATAACATGTAGATCTCTTTACATGTATACATCTATGTATGCTTATATATATATACATATATATATATTTATCAAAACGTGTGTATGTATACATTTTGTCATTGTGTGTGGGTTGCATGATCACATGTACATTCCCATATATCCAATCACATATAGTACAAATTTGACTTGTAGCAATTTAAAAATTGTTCAGTATTAGAAAATAAGTAGCAATTAATTAGAAGCAAAAACACTCCAAACTATGTGATTACATCACTAGATGCAAAAAAACTTTTTATAAAATACAAAATATAATGTTCATTTTCCATAAGAAATATAAAAATGTAATAAAAAGATATTTAAAATTAATAGCATTACCTGCATTTTTGAAGTGCTAGAAGTTTTCTCAACAACAGAGGAGAAAAGCATAACTTACCATTTGCATGTTATTATTTGACATAATAATAATTCATTAACAATATTAAGAAAATGAACCAAGGAAATTAAAGAATTATGTATTGGCCAAGTAAAGATGAAATTAACTGTATTTGCAAATGGCATGATGGTTTACTTTGACAACACTAGAGAATCAGCAAAAAAATTAATAAGTACAGCAAAGTAGTAGAATAGTATATAAGTGCATAAAAAAATGATGATTTCTGTGCAGCAATAACAAAATCCAGAAGGGAATATAATAGAAAGGAAATTGAATTCAAAATAACTACAAAATATATGCATGTCAGAGTAAATCTACTAAAATATTCTCATAACATTAAAAAGTATAAAAGTCTTAAAATAATTAATAACCACCTAAATATGCATTGTTTACGGTTGGGTCATACTAATACAATAAAAATGATGAGCTACCTAAATTAATTTCAAGATGATTCAACATATATTTACCACCTAAAGGAAGCAAATGATAATAAAATTCATTTAGAGAAACAAAAAGGTTGTACATATTAAGGAGCATAAAACATATAAGAATACAGGGAAAATATCAGTGTTCTACTTTAAGTCAAATAGTATTAATCATTAAAGCTATTTGGTACAACTAATAAAAGGGGAAAAAAGAAGGGAAGAGAAAGCAAGCAATTTTATATTCATTATACATATGAAATCATGCAAAACTTATTTCCATATGTGAAAGTAAACACAAAATAAAATATTAAAATTTGAAAACAAATTATATGTCACTCAGTATTCAGAGTTCGTCAGTTTTCTCTTTGGAGGTAGATAGTATCTTTTATTACAAATCCTTTGGAATTGTCTTGGACTTGATCAAATTAGTATTTCATTGTTGATCATCATTACAATATTGCTTTTATTATGTAGAATCTTTTCCTCATTCTGCTCACTTTGCATGAGTTCATAAACATCTTCCTAATTTTTTCTGAAGCCATCCTGCTCAATATTTCTTCTAGCACCAAAGTATTTTTAAATTTTTCTTCAATAATGTGTAAAAACAATTTTAGCATTCATTTAAAAAAAATTGGAGTTCCAAATTCTCTCCTTCCCTCCCTGCTCTTTCCTTTTCCTTGAGAAGGCAAGCAATTTAATATAGATTAGAAGACATAGACAAAAAAATGAAAAAAGAAAACCACACACACACACACACACACACATACACACAATTGAAAATAGAACATTTTGCTCTGCACTCAGATTCCATCAGTTATTTCTCAAGAAGTAGAAAGCATTTTCCATAATTCTTTAGGATTTGTCTTGGGATCATTGTATTGCTAAGTTCACAATTGATTATTTTACAAGATTGCTCTTTCTGGGTACAATGGCCTCCTGCCTCTGCTCATTTCACTTTGCATCAGTTCATATAAGTCTTCCCAGGTTTTTCTGAAACCCTCTTCCTTGTTATTTCTTATTGCACTATAGTATTCTATCACAATCATATACCATAACCTGTTCAACCATTCCCCAATTGATGGACATTCTTTAGATTTCAAATTCTTTGCCGCCAGAAAAACACTAGACATATTTTTTTACAAATTGGTCATTTAGCCTTTTCTTTGATGTCTTTGGGATGTAAATCTAATATCAGTATTTCTAGATCAAAAGATATGTTATAACCTTTTGAGCATTGTTCTCCAGAATGGTCAGACTAGTTGACATTTCCACTAATAGTGCATTAGTGTTCCAATTTTTCCATATTCCCCTTAGCATTTGCCAGTTTTCTTTTCTGTCACATTTGCCGATCTGATAGATATGAGGTGGTATCTTACAGTTGTTTTAATTTGCATTTCTCTAATCACTAATGATTTAGAGCATTGTTTCATGTGACCATTGAAAGCTTTGGTTTCTTCTTCTGAACATTGCCTGTTCGTATTCTTTGACCATCAACTTAAGGAATAAATCTTGTCTTTTATAAATTGGGCTAAATTATCTATATATTTCAGAAATAAGGTATTTATCAGAGAAACTTTCAGTAATTTTTCTAGTTTCTTATTTTCCTTCTAATTTTTGCTGTTTTGAATTTGTGTAAAATCTTTTTAATTTAATATAATCAATAATCTGTTTTACTTCTCACAATCTCATCTATCTCTTATTTAGCTATAAACTCTTTTCTTACCCATAAATCTCACTGGTAAATATTTTCATGCTCCCTTAATTTGTTTATGATATCACTTTTATTGTCAAAATCATTTATCCATTTTGACTTTATCTGGTATACAATGTAAAATATTGGTCTATCCATAGTTTCTGCAAAATTGCTCTTAAGTTCCTAGAAATTTATGTCAAATGGTGAATTTTCACCCCCAAATTTTGGATCTTTGGGTTTATCAAATACTACATTACTGTGGTCATTTACTACTTTATATTAGGAATCTAATCTTTTCTACTGATCCATCATTATATTTTTTAGCCACTACCAGATTTTTTTGATGATTGCTGGTTTATAATATTGTTTGGGATTTGAGACTACTAGACTGGTTTCCTAAATACTTTTTGTTGATTCCCTTGATATTCTTGACCTTTTGATCTTCCAGATGAGTTTTGGTATTATTTTTATAGCTCTAGAAAATATTTTTGATAGTTTTATTAATAGGGTCTGCACAACTAAATTAATTTAGGTACAATTATCATTTGTATTACATTAGCGCAGCCTGCTCTTCTTCTTCTTCTTCTTTTTTTTTTTTTTTTTTGCTGAGGCAGTTGGGATTAAGTGACTTGCCCAGGGTCACACAACCAAAAGTGTTAAATATCTGAGACAATATTTGAACTCAGGTTCTCCTGACTTCAGGCCTGGTTAGCTCAACCCACTCTTAAGCAATTAACATTTTTCCAATTATTTAGATTTTTTTTAATTTCATGAAAAATGTTTCGTAATTCAGTTTCTATAATCTCTGAGTCTTGACAGATAGATTCCCAAGTATTTGCAGGGGTTTGATGGTAGTATATAGAAATGTGAAAGATTTATGTGAATTTATTTTATATCATGAAATTTTGCTGAAGTTAATTATTTCAACTAGTTTTTTAGTTGATTCTGTAGGATTTTCTAAGGATATCAGATTATCTGCAAAGAGTAATAGTTTCATTTTTCATTGTTATTATAATTCATTCAGTTTCTTTTTTCTTTTCTTATTGCTATATTCAGTAATTCTAGTACAATATCAAATAATAGTGCTGACACTGAATATCCTTGCTTCACACCTGATCTTATTGAGAAATCTTCATAACAGTTAATTCTCACTCTTAGTTTTAGATAGATACTACTTACTTATAATTTTAAGAAATGTTCTGCAGATCTCTATGCTTTCTAGTGTTTTACATAGGAATAGATGTTATATTTTGTCAAAGACTTTTTCTGTATTTATTGAGATATTATATTATTTTTGTTACTTTTAATGTGGTGAATTATGCTGATAGTTTTCCAAAATTGAATCAGCTCTGCATTCCTGATATAAATCCCACTTGGTTGTGATGTATGATCTTTGTAATGTATTACTATAATTTTCTTGCTAGTAAGTATTTTATTTAAAATTTTTGCCCTGCTTATATCCCAAAGAAATCATAAAGAAAGGAAAAGGCCCCACATGTGCAAGAATGTTTGTGGCAGCCCTTTTTGTAGTGGCTAGAAACTGGAAATTGAAT
>JAJPUD010013364.1:24245-44744 GCA_023553655.1 Myrmecobius fasciatus
GGGGAGGGGTGGGGAGTTGGGGGGAAAATTTGTAACGGAAAGCTATGTAAGGGTTATTGTTGAAGAATTACCCACACATATGTTATGCAAATAAAATAAAATTAAAAAAAAATTTTTGCCCTGATATGCATTAAAGAAATTGGTCTATATTTTTATTTCTCTGTTTTTACTCTCCCTGATTTAGTTATTAGAACCATATTTTTCTCATAGAAGAAATTTGGTAGGATTCCTTCTTAAGCTATTTTTTCCAAATAATTTATGTAGTATTAGAATAAATAGTTCCTTAAAAGTTTGGGAAAATTCACTTGTAAATCCATCTGGTCCCGTAAATTTTTTCTTAGACTACTCATTGATGAATCATTCAATTTCCTTTTATAAGATAGGGTTATTTAAGTACCTTATTTCTTCTCCTGTTTATTTAAGTAGTTTATATTTTTTTCTAAATTCATTTCACTATAGACTATCAGTTTTACTGGCAAATAACTGGACAAAATAATTCCTAATCATTCCTTTAATTTTATCTTCATTAGTAGTGCATTTACCCTCTTCATTTTTGATATTAGTAATTTGATTTTCTTCTTTTGAAAAAATCAAATTAACCAATAGTTTATCTATTTTGTGTGTGTGCATTTTTATGTAAAACCAGCTCCTAGTTTTTATTTATTTTAATTATTTTCTTAATTTTAATTTTCTAAATCTTTTAATTTTCAGGCTTTCCAATTTGGAGTTTGAAGATTTTACATTTGCTCTTCTAAATTTTTTAGTTGTACATCCAATTCATCGATCTGTTCCTTCTTCCTTTTATTGATGTATGCATTAAGAGATAGAAATTTCCCCCTAAGTATTGCTTTGACTACATCCCACAAATTTCAGAAGATTATCTCATTGTCATTCTCTTTAATGACATAATTATTTCTATGATTTGTTCTCCATACTACTCATTCTTTATCTTTTCAAATTTATTTTTGTTCATTTTAAAAGCTTTTTCATTCTCAAAACATGTGCATAGATAGTTTTCAGCATTCACTCTTGCAAAACTTTGCGTTCCAAATTTTTTTTTCTCCTACCCTTCCCATCACCCCTTTTAGGAAAAGGGATGTGCAATTCTTTTGTACATATTTCCACAATTATCATGCTGCAAAAGAAAAATCAGATCGAAAAGGGAAAAAATGAGAAATAAAACAAAATGCAAGCACACAACAACAAGAAAATGAAAATACTATGTTGTGGTCCACATCAGTTCCTACAGTCTGCTCTCTGGGTGCAGATGGCTTTTTCCATCAGACCACTGAAATTGATCTGAATTACCTCACTGTTGATAAGAGCCACATCCATCAGAATTGATCATCGTATAATCTTGTTGTTGCTGTGTACTATGTTTTCTTGACTCTACTTCACTTAGTATCAATTCATGTAGCTCTTTACAGGCATTTCTGAAATCATCCTGTTGATCAATTCTTACAGAACAATATATTCCATAACATTCATATACTATAACTTATTCAGCTATTCTCCAACTGATGGGCATCCATTCAGTTTCCAGTTCCTTGCCACTACAAAAAGAGCTGCTACAAACATTTTTGGACATGTGGGTCATTTCCCCTTTTTTATGATCTCTTTGGGATATAGGCCCAATAGAGATATTGCTGGATCAAAGAATATGCACATGGATTTTTGGACAAAGTTTCATATTGCTCTCCAGAATGGTTGGATCAATTTACAACTTCATCAACAATGTATTAGTATTCCAGATTTCCCACATTTCCTTCAACATTCATCATTGTCTTTTCCTGTCATCTTAGTCCTACTCACTTTTTTTCCTGAGGCAATTGGGGTTAAGTGACTTGCCCAGGGTAACACAACTAGGAAGTGTTAAGTATCTGAGGCCAGATTTGAACTCAAATCCTCCTGAGTTCAGGGCTGGTGCTCTATCCACTGTGACACCTAACTGCCCCTGTCCTGCTCATTCTTTAGGATTAGATTACTGAGTTTTTAGATTAATTTTTTAATTGAAGTTTGTTATTTACAATACATATGCATGGGTAATTTTTTTACATTGACCCTTGCAAAGCTTGCTGTTCCAATTTTTTCCCTCCTTCCCCCCATCCCCTCTCCTAGATGGCAGGTAGTCCAATATGTTAAAATATATGATAAATCCAATATATGTATACATATCTATCCAGTTGTCTTGCAGCACAAGAAAAATTGGATCTAGAAAGAGAAAAAAGAAAACAACCTAAGAAGGAAAACAAAATGCAAGAAAACATCCACAGAAAGCATTAAAATGCTATGTTGTGGTCCACACTCAGTTCCTAGAGGCCTCTCTCTGGATGTAGATGGCTCTCTTCTTCACTGAACAATAGGAACTGGTTTGAATCACCTTATTGTTGAAGAGAGCCATGTCCATCAGAATTAATCATCATATAGTCTTGTTGTTGCCATGTATAATGACCTCCTTGTTCCGTCCATTTCACTTAGCATCAGTTCATGCAAGTCTCTCCAGGCCTCTCTGAAATCATCTTGTTGGTTGTTTCTTACAGAACAATAATATTCCATAACATTCATATACCATAATTTATGCAACTATTCTCCAATTCATGGACATCCATTTGGTTTCCAATCTCTAGCAATTACAAAAAGGGCTGCCACAAACATTTTTGCACATTTGGGTCCCTTTCCCTCCTTTAAGATCTCTTTGGGATATTAGCCCAGTAGAAACACTGCTGGGTCAAAGGGTATGCACAGTTTGATAACTCTTTGAGCATAGTTTCAAATTGCTCTCCAGAATTGTTGGATCCATTTACAGTTCCACCAACAATGTATCAGTGTTCCAGTTTTCCCACATCCCCTCCAACACTCATCATTATCTTTTCCTGTCATCTTAGCCAATTAGATTAATTTTTATTCCATGCTTCTATAGTCATTTATTAAATATAATTTTATTGCATTACTGTATGAAAAGGATGTACTTAATATTTCTGCTCTGTGTTTGTGAGGTTTCTATGTTCTAATATATGACCAGATTTATTTTTTTAAGGTGCCATGTACAGCTGAGAAAAAAGATCTATTCCTTTCTATTTCCATTCATTTTTCTAAAAAGATGTTAAATATCTGAATTTTCTAAAATCCTATTTTTCTTTTTGACTTTTTAAAAATTAATTTTATGATTAGATTTATCTAAATTTGAAAGGGGAAAGTTGCATAATTTTATATTGTATAATTTTAACATTTGCTTCTATAATTCACATAACTTTTCCTTTAAGAATTTAGATGCCATGCCATTTGATGAATATATGTTTAGTATTGCTATAAATTCATTGACTATGGTGCCTTTTATCAAGATATAGTTTTCCTGCTTATCCTCTTTAATTAAGTCTATTTTAACTTTTGCTTTTTCTGAGATAATTATTGTTACTACTGTCTTTTTAACTTCTACTGATGCACAATAGATTCTGCTCTGGCTCATAGTTTAACTGTATATCTCAATTTCAAGTATGTTTCTTGTAAACAATATATTGTTGTATTCTTTTTTTAATTCATTCTACTATCTGTGTTTTATAGGTAAGTTTATCCTGTTTGTATTCATATCTCATTCATATGTATGTTACTATGCATTTCCCTCTATTTTGCTTTTTTCAGTTTAACATTTTCTCTTTCTTTTCTAAAGTTTATTTTGCTTCTGACCACTACTTTCTTTTATCTGCTCCCCCTTTATACACACACACACACACTTATACACAACACAAATTCCCCTACCCCTTGAAACAATTTAGATGCGAATAGGATTCAGACATTGCCTGCTATATCACATGCAACTATTTTTCCTACTAATATAAAATTTCTCTTTTATACATCTCTTTTATGTGAGATAATTTCTCCCATTTTTTCTCTTCCTTTCCCCTTTCTCTAGGGAATCCCTCTTTTTTACCTATCCATTTTTTTATCATCCCAACAAAATGACTCATTCCCACATTCTCTTTCTATGTAGAATCCTTCTAAGAATCCTTAATAAATAAAGTTCTGAAAAGATCCATGTATCATTTTCCCATATAAAAAAGTAAGCAGTTTAACCTTGTTCAGTTCCTTGTTTACATTTTTATGTCAAATATTTGAAAGCAAAATTTTCTATTCAGCTCTGGCCTTTTCATGAGAAAGACTTGAAGGTTCACTATTTCATTTAACATCCATTTTTCCCCTTGAAGACTTATACTTAGTTTTGCCGGGGACTTTATTCTTGGTTTTAATCATAATTCTTTTGTCTTTCAGAATATCATATGGTAGCTGCTAAATCTTGTGGGATTCTGACTGTAGCTCCATGGTATTTGAATGCTTTCTTTCTGGGTGCTTGAAATATTTTTTCTTTGACCTGGGAGCTTTGAAATTTGATTCTTATATTAGTGGGAGTTTTCATTTTGGCATCTCTTTCAGTGATGATCAGTTGATCATCAGTTGATCAGTTTTAAAAAAATTTCTATTTTACCTGCTTGAGGATTTCTGGGAAGTTTTCTTGAGCAATTTTATGAAATATCTATATTCTTTTTTTATTTAAATCATGATTTTCCAATAATCCAATAATTCTTAAATTATCCCTTGAACAATTTTCAAAGTCATTTTTTCTATTTTTATTCTTTGGATTTTATTTGATTATTTCTATGTGTCTTATGGAGTCATTAGCTTCCATTTTCTCAGTTTTAATTTTTAAGAAATCATTTTCTTCAGTGAGTTTTTGTATCTCTTTTTCCATTTGGCTAATTCTGCTTTTTAAAAAAAATATTTTTCATCAGTGATTTTTTTCTACTTTTTTTCATTTGAGCAACTTGACTTTTAAAAGTGTGATTTTCTTGAATATTGTTTGTCTCTTTTACAAAGCTGTTAAATATCTTTTCAGAATTTTCTTCCTTTGATTTCATTTTCTGCCTATTTTTCCTCTATTAATTTTATCTGATTTTGAAAATAATTTTTTAGCTCTTTTAGGATTTCTTGTTGGTAGCTATTATGATTTAATTATCTTCTTCTGAATTTGTATTTTGATCTCCTCTATCATCACAGTAGGTTTTATGGATATATTTTTTAAAAAATTGTTTTTACACTCTATTTCTTGATTTGAAACTTAATATTGATGTTCAGCTCTAACATGGGCATTAGGGTGGGTGTGGGTGTAAGGGCACTGTCTCAAACTTCAGGCTTTTTTTTTGCACTGCTATTTTCTGAACTAGTTCCAAGATGGTGTGATTTGGGGAGAAGTTATTGCTTCCTTGGTTTACACTCTGTTCCTTACCTAGGAAGGGCCCTTGATCCTTTAGGACTTCAACTGATACTGTTATGCAGAGTCCTTGATCCCTTGGGAGTTAAAATGATATTGCTTCTTGAGGCTTTTGCCCCCTCTTGACTGAAAATATTCCTTCCTGCCTGTGAACTATGACCCAAAAGTGGGTATAAACAAGAGAGTGGCCAAATAGTATCTGGTCCTGCATCCAGTGCTAGCAGAGAGTTCCTCTGACCAATTGTCAAATCTGTGTTTAACGCTACCACATAGTCCTATCACTGGTGTTTCTTCCATGATCTCTGGGCCAGTTTTTTACCTATCAAGGTCCAGATTTCTTTTTCCAAATTTCTAAGTTGTCTTAGGCTAGAAGATTGTGTCATTCTGACTTTTTGTTGCCTCTGTCCCTCCAGAATTCAATTCGAGACATTATTTTGAAGTTCTTTGGTGGAGAATGTTGAGAGGACTTTATTGACTGCTTTCTCTAATCTACCAATTTGGCTCTGCCTCCAGAAGTGGAGCATTTTTCATTAGATAAGTAGTCTAAGGACACAAGCAAATATAATTGCAAACTATTAACAAGTGCTTGAAAGATGCTCAAAATCAGTAAAAATTGAACTGCAAAAACATTATGACTATGGTATTTCATCTCATATCTAACTTAATTGGTAAAGATGACAAAAATATAAATATTTAATGCAAGAGGAGCTGTAGGAAGATTGTCACACTTTACATGTTCTTGTTGAACCTATTAATTGGTGTAACCATCCTGGAAAGCAACTTAGAATTTTTTTTTACTAAGTATCTGTAATGTTTTGAGATTACATTGCTAATATTTTACAAAGAGGTAAAAAGAGAAAGGTACCACATTTCATAAAATATTCATAGCAATATTTTTGTGGTAACAAAGAATAAGGAATAAAGTAGACCTCTGCAAATTGGGGGATGGGTAATCAAATTATAGTGCATGAATTTATTGAAATATTATTGTAGTGATGAAAATTTACATGAGCATGAAATGACATATAAACTAAAGGATAATGAAGTCAGAAGAATAGGAAAACAGTATATACAATATAAATAAAAAGAATAAAACAATGACACCAACTAGTATATAATTGTAAGAATGAAACTTGGCCCAGGGGAGAATTGAGAAAATGTGCCTACTTCCTTTATAGCAGAGAAAGGGGGAAATAGGTGTGAATTATTACCAGGCATAGCTAGTGTTGGGTGATCTTGCTGAACTGCTGGGTTTTCTTCTTTATTTTAAAATCTTTTTTATGAGGGATAGTTCATGGGGTAGAAAAAAGGAAAAGGGAAATATTCCAAAATAAAATAGGGTATGTAAACAAAAGGCATCAATAAAAATTTAATTTTAAAAATCAATTTTTCAGAACTCTTCTGATCTGATGGCTTATTAACATGGTTAGATATAGGAAATAAGGCTAGTCCAGCTTAACTTGCTCTTGATTGTTGTTCCCTTTCTAGATATTCACTAACTATCTCTTTAGTAAGTGATATCAAATTTTGACAAGGATTTTAGTGAAATCCATTGGCCTAAAACTCAAAGACATTGGACATTTGCCCTTCTCAAATTTTATGATACCTAATCTTGTCTGTTCTTCACAATCCTTCAAAGATCACTCACAGTGGCTTAGCACCCACAATCTCTATTACTTTCAGCACTCTCAAAATGTAGTTCATCTGGGTCAGAGAGCATGAAGTAATCAAGAGCAGATGGGTTCCCTCTTGCTACCTTCATTCTTGTCTCTAGTAACAGCACCCTATGAGTTATTCTTGTATTCTTTCAAGAGAAGTCAAGTCAACAAGCATTTATTAAATACTTATGTGCCTGGCACTGTGCCTCAGTATTTATGCAAGTGTTATAAAAAAGGGAGGTGATACAAACACAAAATAATAAAACCAGCAAATGAAAAAAAATCTGTTTTCTAAGAGTTCACATTCTAAAGTGGGGAAGAACATGCAAACAGCTATGTACAAACAAGGTGTATACAGGATTCACTGGAGATAAACCAAAGGAGGAAAGGTGCTAGCATTAAGAAGGAATTGAGAAGCCTTTTCCCTGCAGCCAAGATTCTAACTGGGATTTCAAGGAAGCCATGGAAGCTAAAAGATGGGGAAGAGGAGGAAGAGAATCCTAGACACAAGGGACAATCAGTGAAAGAGCCTGGAGTCTAGAGATGGGGTGTCTTGAATGAGGGACAGTTTCACTAGGTGAAGAATAAAGAGAATGAAGTGGAAGATGATTGGAAAGGGGTGGGTGAAAGGGAAGGGCGCTATGAATGGTTTAGATTTTATATTTGAGCCTGGAGGTGATGGGAGATGGGGTGGGTGACATGGTTACACCTGTGCTTGAAGGTCACTTTGGAAAGTCTAAAGATTAGTCTCCTTGGAGAAGAGACAGACATAAAATATGAATTAAGCAGTTCTTCTTTCTCTGGTGTAACCATCAACATTCCTTCTAACCCAAGCTCTTGTTCTATCTATCTCTGTCTGGATGCTAGACAGTGACTGAACCCAGATAAAACCCCACTTGCTTGCCAGGTAATCTCCGAGACTATCCTCTTCCTTCTCTTTTGTGTTCTTAAGTCATCTCCGAATGTCTCCTCAACCCACAAATCCAACATTTCTTTAACTTAACCTTTCTTCTCACCTCATAATCTCGATCTTCCAGTTAAGGACCTTATTTCTATCACTACTGTAATGGCCTCCTAAACAGTCTGGCTTCCTCAGATCTCTCCCCATCTCCTATACCCTACATTACTATCGAAACAATTGCGTTGATGTATCACTCTGATCATATTCTTTTCTTCTAAAAATGACCTCATTTTCTAAATATAAACACCTCAGTCTGACACTTAAGCTCATTACAGTTTGTCTCCAAATGGGATCATAAATATGTAAACTCTGGACAAGACCATGGGGTCCATCTAGTCTATCCTCCTCATTTTGTAAATGAGAAACTTCAGACACAGAAAAGTGAAATTACATATTCAAAGTCACAAAGTCATTTTGCTACTCAGCACTTATACTTCATTCCAGACAAACAGGACTTCTCTCAAATCCCCGTTTTTTGCCTGCCTCACCCAGCTCTGTGCCATGTCTCTGCATGTGCCCAATCTGTGGTACAGCATTCCAAATTCATATTGTTCTGATCCGTCACACTTTGACCAACATAGTGATGCCATCTTGGTCCTATTTGAGAATAAAGGACAACATCCAACCAACTGACCAATTAACCATGCCTTTGCTCATACTACCTCCCAAGGTAGATGTAGGCAGCATGACCCAGTGGGAGAAACTAAGGAACTGAAGTCAGAGAAGGATTCAAATCCTAGGCCTTCTACTGGCTACTTGTGTGACTTAGTGCAAGTACTTTAATTTCTCTGAGTTTCAGTGTCCTCACCTGTAAAATAAAGGTGTCCTATAAGAGGATCTCTTGGGTTCACTGTAATTTTAAGTCCATGACCCAGAAAAACCCCATCTCCACTTGAAGTCCTTTATCTCAAGGCCCAACTTAAGCACCATGATTTTTCCCTCATTATGCATCAATAGATTTAGAGCTGAAAGAGATTCTCAGAAATTATTTCCTTCCCAGAAGCCTTCCTTAACCTTTCCTCTTCCTAAAGATGAAAGAGATCTTTCTCTCTGACCTCACATTTCTTCTAGAGATTTCCTTCCTATATTTCCTGGATTTAGGTATAGTGCATTCTCCCTTGTAGGATAAGTTATTCATGTGTCTTTTAAGCTTTTTAAGAGCTGAATCTTTGTTGTGTCTACCTTTATAGCCTTAGTTCCTTGCTTATAGTACTCATTTAAGTGATGCATTTTAAGTTGAATTGAATTGAATGGTGAATGGGTTTGCTATTGCAGTCAATTTGAATTGAAGGTGGAAATCAGGAGTAATTCTAGTAGCCAGGAAGGGGAACCAATTACCTTTCCACTTATTTCTTCCTACAGGTTGGCAGCTGTAGACAGAAGCTTTCATCCAGAATCAGGAGAATAGCCTTTGTCAACTTGAGACTTTGGAAAGATACTTGGGCTGAATCTAACTATGAATTGGAAGGCCTGTGTCAATCAAAATAAATATAATTATGCTCTAGAGAAGGAAGCTGGGATAAAGAGCTTGAAAGTAGGTAGAGCCACATGGGTGTATAGTACTGGGGCTTCTGGCCCCAAATAGATAATTTTTAGTAGGTTTTGGCAATGTGCTTTGCAAAACATCCAAGGTGAAAGGAGTGTGTGACTTTTACTGCCTCCTCATTGTTTAAAGAGTGGAAGAAAAATATGTTCTGGAGTGAACAGAGCTTTCAATCCCAGCTCTGAATCTGAAAACTGATGACACAGCTCCAGTCCTATCATTCCTCAATGGGAACTCTCTGACATCAAGTAATGATAATTGATGTGATTAGCTTTTGTTTATGGAGGGCCTTTGGTCTTGATGTATCCCAGGATGCCTTATAAACTTTAAGAGCGATCTATCCAGGAATCAATTCTCCCACCTTCAGAGCAGATGGCAGCAGCTGTTTAACTAAGCAGGGAGGAAGGGCAGGAAGGGAAGGAGATGGGATGATTCTGCCACCATACCTATCCTGTTGCTGATAGATCTGCCCAGGTGGACATGATTACTGATAGTCCTCTTTCCAACAAAGAACATATTGACCCCAGGAGTGAAGGCACTTGAGAAACTGTAACAGGGGTATCACCTGGCAAGCTGGGGATATTTAGCACGAAGAGGAAGAGGCTGGAGTGGAGAAAACTTGGTAGCTGTCTTCAAGGCTTTGAAGGGTTATTTGCAAAGGGCTTGTTCTGCTTACCCTTGGAGGACAAAAATTGAAACAATGGATGAAAACCACAAAGAGAAAAATTTAGGCTGCCCCAAAGTCAAGCCCTTTCCTTGGAGAGGTGATGGATCCTCTCTGGTCTTTCAAGCAGAGGCAGAATAATCCCCTGTTGGGCCTGTTATAATGGTAAATCACTTTTGGGGGGAACCGTGCCCTCTACCAACTCAAATATTCTGTATTCTAAAGTTTTGTCAGGAATTTAAATCTAGTTTGACCTATGATTTAACGACTTTCTATCTGGGCTCTTTTGTCTCAGCTAAAAAATGGTCATTTCTAACAATTCTGAGAGAAATAAAAAGTGACTGGTTTAGTAGCATTTCTGGCTACTACTTACACATGGTAGATTCAAAAATACACAGGACTGGAAGCTGGGAAAACCAGATTCTCATATCAGCTTAACCATTTATTTGAGGCATCCATGAACAATCAGCCAAACTCTCTGGGCAGCTTCCTTGCTCATCTATGAGAACATAGGATGGATGGGTAGATATATTGATAAAGCATTGATCAAGTACTTCTTATGTGGAGAGAAGGGCTGAAGATATGAATATAAGAAAGAAATCCCTGCCCTCAAAGAGCTTACATTCTAATTTCTATTGGAAAAAGATAACACATCAGGGGTGCCAGCAGAAAAGGAAAAGTTAAAATAAAGATATAATCAAGGTGAGCTCACTCTAAAGGATCATAAGGTTATAGATAAAGAGTTAGAAAAGACCTTAGAGGTCATCTGGGCCAATTTTGCAGATGAGGAAATTGAAGCACAGAGAATTTGATGTGACAAGTGACTTGATTCATAAACTCCAATCACTGCATGCTTACCATTTCAAGAGGCTACCGTGATGTGTAGATTAAGTGAGAGAGCATGGATATAAATGTTCTTTGGAAATGCAAAACATTCATATTCTTATTATAAATGTCAATAATTTATCTTGCAACTTTTTAGCCAAATGGGACATGTGGGTCAGATTATAACAGCCATGTCAAGTAGTGAATCAATAATTAGTGGGCCTTTTTGGATGGAAGATGGGTCACTCTGGGTCATTTGGGCCCCAAAGCATTTATCTGTTCCTTGGTTTGTCTGAATAGCTCAGGTTCCTAGATCCTTGCTGTGCTCCCTTAGTGATGGCCTGGAGACCTCCCTCTGTTTAGCTTGGGAGATCAAATGAGATCATAGCCCATGTTGTCATGGATGCAGATTTTTTATATCCTAGTTTATTTCCACATGTGAATATCGGGGGTTGGAAATGCAGCCATCTTCCTCGCAGGGAGGTGAAAGGTTTTAGATGAGTAAGAAATGATCGATACTTGAACCAGTCACCTCCTGTCCTACTTTGTTACGCATTGTCTCCACTGAGGGGGGCTGGGATGAGTTACCCAGATGGCAAGCAAAGAAACATTTCTTGGTATCAAATCAGTATTTGTCTTTTTTTTCTTGCCTTCTGGATCACCAGAACCATCTCCCTGCTTCACTCTCTCCACAACTCCACCCTCAGCAACAACAAATTCTGTAAAGAAACTGAAAATGTCTCAAGCAATCATTTGGGGATCATGTGTTATGTTGGCCAAGCTAATCAAATAGATCTACTTTCATAAGATCTTAGACATTAGAGCTAGAAAAAGCTTGTGAGATCATTTTAATGATGAGGAAACTGAGGCTCAGGGAAGTTATTTACTCATAAGGGTTTCCTCTTCTTCTAAAAACTGTTAGAACTAAAGAAAAAAAATGACCTTTGTTGCCACAGAATTTAGATGAAATCTTTAAAATCTCATAATGTGTGCTGCCACTTGAGCCATCTGATATCAAACAGATATTTACAAATAGCACATTCTTTCCTAGAACTCTTTCCATCTTCATGTTTTCCTTTCCCATCCCAGTTCCCCCATTTTCAAATCTTCTGATCTGAGTTTTATGCAACACACTGGGAAACCAGGAATGGGAGAATTGTGGGTGAATCTGGGCTTGGGAGGCAGCCAATCCTAATAATTTAGGACCCCAAATTCTATTCTTCCTGGAGTCGTTAGCCCTCAATACTATGGAGAAAGCTTTTCCAACCCAGACAAATGAGAAATGAATACTCCCTCCTAATAGTATGCAATAACTTAACATTGTTCTCTGAAGATCTATGAACCAGCCCCCTGCCAGTCTCACTCTGATAAAGGCTGACACGTTGATAGTTTATCCTCCATTCCTCCTCCAGCACATGTTAATAAAAGTTCCGTATAAAATGGGGCGATAAAGGAGATTAATTCTTTTTTCCCACACATGCTAAAATCCATCTTTTGGTCTTGAATTATCCAGATGGGCCATCTACACAGCCGGAATTCATTAACCAAATCACTGCCTACACTCCATTTCTCCTTGTTCTGTGTAGACCAAACTCCAGTTTCCTAAATAGAGGGTTCTTGTCTCTATAGTGCAATGTAAAGATCACCAGATTTGGACCAGGGCAGGATCCTCAATATGCAACCTTGGAATATTCGCTTCACATGTCTCTGGAAAATCCAGTTAAGCTGATTGGTTGTGAGAATCATGTAAGGTAATATGGGAAAAATGCTTTGTAAATTGTAAAGTGTAGTATAAATGTCAATTATTGGCATTGGGAGGCAGTATGGTTTAGTAGATAGAGGACCTGCCTTAGACAATTGGGGTCCAGACCTGCCTCTGACATGTGATAGCTTGGTGACCGTGGACAAAGTCATTTAACTTCTCCATGTCTGCAGACAACTCTCCAGGAGGCTAAGGTTGTAATTTATAGACTAGTAACTAATCTAACTGGAGAGGTCCCACACAGATGAAATCACAGGTCCGGACCTTCCCCTCAGAATTCTTATCCCAATCGTAATATATAATGATGCTAATGAATAATTGAGAAGAATAATAATTGTTGGTGGTGTTATTTTACTTGGGTTGCACTGGTGTTTATGCTTAAACTGGCCACTGCCGGTCAGTTGTCCTGAAATAAACAGCTCTGCATTTGCTTTGCCAATGAACTGGAGTCTATGGGCCCAGGGCTGCAGTCTGAGCATTTGAATTAGCAGTCCCTTCCCTGAATTTAAAATGCTCTCTTTCAGGAGCTAGAGAGAAATTAACTGGCATTATTTCTGGATCCATTAGCTGTGATGAAATGACTATGGCTTAAGATTGGACAGAGCCTGTGTCTTTATTGAATTTATTATGCCATCATTCAGCCTTCATTATTTGGGGAAATTATAACCAAGAGCTCTAAGTTATGTTTCAGTAAGAATATGGGACAGAGAGGGTTGTGTGAAGAAGATTTTTTAAAAAAAGTTTTAAATTTCTAGATTTGGGGGTATAATGTATGGATAAGATAAGTATTGTGATATATAAATATATATATATTTAATAGGCCTTATCATAGAAAGTCAGAGCTAGAAGGGCATTCAATTATGTGTGTATGTATACATTTGTATATACATACATATATACTTATACATCCATGTGTGTATACATATGTAAAAATATATACATACTTATACATACACTGTGTATATATGCATGTATATGTGTGCATTTATGTATATGTATATATCTATATCCTTTCTACAATATTGCTAGCAAATAGTTATCTACATAGTTTTTGAAAGCCTTTAACAAAAGGAAGTATGCCACTTTTAGAGGCACTCATTCCACTTGTGGACCCCTCTAATTGTCAGGATTTCCCCCTTATGTTAAGAAAAAAATCTACCTCTCTACAACTTGCAAGATCTGACTTTGAGGGCCAAGCAGACCAAGTGTGGCCACTGGTAGCCCTTCAAATACAGATGAGGAAATAGAGCAAGTGTTATGACTTGTCTTCAGCCACATAGCAAGTAAGTGACATTACAGCAATTCAATGTAGGTGCTCTGAATTCCCAAGTCCACAGCTTTTTCATTATATCATCTTTTTCGATTCATTTTGTGAGATTTAGTGAGAGTTTAACAAGGCCTTGAAGAAAATGGCAATCTAAGTGAGAATTCTGTGCTTACTAGGCTGAGAGGATATCTCTAATGTTTTTAAATTATTTGAGCCTCAAGCAGGTTAAAATTGTATTAGTGAGCACAGCTAACATTGTGGGGGTTGGCACAAATTAAATATTGAATAACTTCATGTTGGCAAGAAAGGCTGATGGGAAATACAGTTTTTTTCCCAACTAGAAGGAGATACAGAAAGGTCATGGAAAATGGAAGAGGACAGAGGAAAAAGCCCCAGAGTGGATGTATACCAATGGTGATCCAAAGATCACAAAGTAAATATTATGAAAGAATTGGAACTTCATCTGTTCTACTGACCCACTTAAGAATAATCTGTCTGCAAAGAATTTGCTGTTTGCCTGGACATATCTGCTTCCATGCTTTAGGACCTGATGAAGTTATCCTTTCTCTACTACCTTTTCCCTGCCTCATTGCTGCCTCGACAATTGGAATCACCTGCCTTGAGAGTTTCTTGCTTTATTTAAATTTTATTTGCTGTCTGTGCTTTTTATTAGCAGTTTTGCTTCCTGATGAATATAAACTGAGTTTTGGTATATTCTGAGTGAGTAAATGCTAACAGGAGGGGACGTTGTAAAGGAAGGAAGGTCAAAAGAGAAACTGAGAAAAATTGCTTTGGCTATAACTTTGAACATATATTAATATATCTTGTGAATTTTACAAGGGAAGATTTCAATTTCATAAAATATAAGGTCTTTTAAAATATTTTTTTAAAACATAAGGTCCTCAAAAGTAAAGACTTTTATTTTTGTATTTATATTCCCAGGACCTAGAACCATGTCTAGCATACAACAGGTGTTTAACAAATGCTTCTTGATTAACTAATTTCTCTAATTTAATGGATAGGAGTATATAAAATATATATCTTAACTAATTGTCCTAACAATGTGAAATGGTGTATGTTTATAAGCCAGCAACCTCAAAGACTATATAAAGGGATATGTTTCATTTGATAGATTGTTTTGGGAAATCTACATGGCTTTTTTTTTTCAACTAGAGGCAGCAGCATACCAGATGAGATAAAACTTTACTAGCATCAGAAAAGTTTAGTAGATAATTCCTCCAAATCCTCAAAGAAAAAAAAAATCCAAGAGTGATGGGGTATAGGTCATCAAGACAGAAAGGAAAATCTGTGGAACATTCAAAAGTCATGCTGATAAGGCCAAAGGTTTGACTTTCAATGAATCCTCGTGTCTTAGAACATTTTGACATTTCTCCCTAAATGAAATTGTTCTTTTTAATTTCCCAGTTTTCTTTTCAGAATGGTGGAGATTCCTTGTAAAGGTAGGTCTATGGAACCTGATGAAGAAACTGGATAATGGTGTTGATATTTATTTTGCAGCTGCTTTTGTAATCAGAAGTAAACACAGAGGAACTGGTCCACAGGCTGGATGGAGAAAGAAATTGGTCCTTCCAAGCCCTTTCCTACTCCTCTCCTATCAATAGTTAAATGGTAGATAGAGCCAGAATTATTCAATTCAACAAACATTAATCAAGGGACTCCTATGTGCTAGGTACTATGCTGGGCACTTGGAATTCAAAGACAAGAGAGAAGCAATTCTTACCGTCTGGGGTTTGTATTGTACTGGGGTTCACAAAATGGGCCCTGATGAGCAAATACAAGGAAATTTGATGAGAGAGACAGTGCTAACAGTCAGGAGCAGCAGGAAAGGCTTCATAGACAGAGTTGAGTCTTGACAGAAGACAAATTTTGAAAGACAGAGTTGAAGAGGATGTGTATTGCAGGAAAGAAAGAGAGCCTACATAAATGTAGAAAACGATCATTTTGGGGAAAAGCTAATTTGGCTGGAACATAGGATGAATGAGAGGGAATATTATATAGAACTGTGATTTAAGTGTTTTAGGGAAGTCCCAGGTGATTAAATTTCCTCTGCTAATACAGATGGGCACCTTCTCTGAGGTGTGTCTCAAAACTCAGGTCTTCATGTCTTTGATCTAATCTCTCTATGTGCTGTACCAAATTGCCACAAAGGGGAAACTAGAAAGCAATGCACTGTGACTATTGGTGGAATTGGGAAATGGCCCAACCATCCCGGAGAGAAATTAAAAGAAAATAACTAAAACATAAATATCTCCTACCCCAGAAATTCAAGGCACATACCTCAAAGAGGTCAATGAAAATAAGAAAGGTCCTGGTATACAGACAGACAGACACAGAGAATAACTTTTTGGTACTAAATAACTAGAAACAAATTAGATATCCATTGCCTGGGAGAAACACTAATTATTTTTGACTCAGGAATGTGATAAAATATTACTATGCTTATTGGGCATTGCAGTGCCAGACAGATCGGACTGTCCCCAGAACTTAGCATCCAGGGCAACAACCCCTGAAATGTGGGCTCTGTTACCTGTCTGTGCTGGTACTGGGCATCCTACTTACTCAGCAGCTACAGTTACTGAAGATTTAGAAAAGAAAGATCTTAACATCAAAGTCCTTGGAACATTCACAGCATTCAAATCATAAGTAGATAAAACTAAATTTTACCAATGTAAATCATATTAATGAAGATGCATCCCTATCTGTTTTTCCATTATATCCTGAGAACCACTGGAAATGGTACCTGAAACCTTCTACATGTATTTTCTCCTGCTACTGGAATGTGTGCTTCTTGAGAACAGAAACTGAATTTCTTCTATTTATGTCACTAGTATTTGGCACAATGCTTTGCTATAAGCGTTTAAAATGATTTTTCATCTATTCACTCATTTTTTATTAAAGCTTTTTATTTACAGAATATATGAGTAATTTTTCTACATTGGCCTTTGCAAAACTTTCTGTTCTAAATTTTTTCCTCTTTCCCCCCACTTCCTCCCTAGATGGCAGGTAGTCTAATACATGTTAAATATGTTAAAATATATGATAAATCCAATATATGCATACATATCTATACAGTTATCTTGCAGCAAATTCACTTATTTTCAACCCTCAAGGTACTTACAAATATAGAGAGAATACAGTGTTTGGGATCTTGAAAGACCTGTATTTTATCTTACCTCAGACATTTGTTAGCTATATGCTCCTAGGCAAATCATATAATTTTTTTTATCTCAGTTTCCTCATCTGAAAAGTGGGGATAATAATAAAATCAACCTCACAGGATTATGAGTATAGAATGAGAAAGTATGCATAAAATGCTTTGAATAATAATTGTACTATTATTGCTAGCATTTATATTGTGCTAAATGTTTTGTAATTAATATATTATTTGTTACTCACAACAACTCTAGGAGGTAAGTACTATTATCTCCATTTTAAAATTGAAGAAACTGAGAGAGGCTAGACTTACCTAGGATCCCACAGCTAGTAAATATTTGAGCAGCTGTAATTGAACTCATAGGCCCAGTAATCTACTATGCCATCTACTCATTCTATAAAATAGAGAAATAAAAAGAGAGAAGAAATAAATGAATAGATGAATAGATTGGCAAATAAATAAATGGATAAGTGGACTGATAGATGAATGAATGAAGAAAGCAGTGGATGAATAAACAAATGAATGAATAAAGAGATAAATAAACAAATAAAGTCATAGGTAGATACTAATAAAAGAACATAATGAATTCTATAGATATTGGTTTGCCCTATATGAATGCTTGCACTGGTCGTCATCATCACATCTTATTCATGGGTTATACTAGTGAATATAACACAAGGAAAGGAATGAAAGAGACAAATTACTCTAGAATCAGTGGGGGTGAAAGACTGGCAGATGGGACAAACAAAAGCTAAATGAAATGGGTAGTGCCTAATCTAAGCTTTGAAAGAAAATAAGAAATTTGAAAAGTGGATATGAGAAATAAAGGACCCTCCGGTCTCTAGGACATCTTTTTTCTAATTCTCTCTATCCAGAACATTTTTCATGACTCAGTGAGCCAATTTGGGAAACTTGTATATCTTTGTTTTATGTTGCACTTGATATCATTGAACAAAATGAGCTCAATGATAGCATTTATTAAGGACTCTTGTAACATCTTAACAAGTACACAAGGGCAATCTTTTATAGACTACATTTGGCTCTACTATTGTAAGCTTCTTTTTGTGTCTCCAGAGCTCAGCACAGTGCCTAGCATAAAGTAAGCTGGTAATGAGTGTTTCTTGATTGATTGATTACTAAGTCAATTTTTTTTTGCAATCAACAAACCAAAAACATTTATTCTTTATTCCTTTCAGTCATTTGTGCATGTGAAACATGGCTTGCTATATAAAAAAGCAAATGCAAAAAATAACCTGTTCCATTTTAAGGTTTATATTTAGGATTGTACTCAAGTTTGTCTATAGGCCACTGTCAAGATTTTAGAGATGAGAAATAAAATCAATGAATGAGAATTGCTAGTGTTTTTTGGTCCCCTTTTGTAGATAATAATAAGTATGTGTTTTCCCCCCTCTCCTCTAGCCTATTCTTTAAAATACTTGCAAAGAGTGCCTTCAAAATTATCTTACCTCTAGCATTATTTTCTTATGTGTATGGTTGGTCAGGTTCAGTTATTCCAAATGAATACAAATAAATATTTATTAAGTATGTTCTATGTGGAAGACACTTTACTAGCCACTGAAAAACACAAATAAAAGAATACTGTCTATTCCTGCCTTCAAAGAGTTTACATTCAATTCATGCAAGACTTGGTGAGAAGGAATAGGTATGGCTGTAAGGATATAGAATGTGGTTTATGACATGATGGCATATATATATATATATAGCTATACATATAATACAAGCTGGGAATAATGAGGCACAAAAAAGAGAGTTCTAGATAAAGTAATGAGAAGGCTTACAGCTAAGGAAATGAAGGAAAACTTCATGGAGAAGTTAACATCTAAGGAAGGAATGATTCTGAAAGGGAGAGATGGGGACAGCATGGGGGAATGCTACAGAAATGGGAGATGGAATACTGAATTCTGGAATAGCCATTCAATTTGGCTGGAATGTAGAGTACATAAAAGGGTGTAGCCAGGGATGTGATAGAGCCAATTTGAACAATCTTGCAAAAACTGATTATTCAGTTTTGAGTGTGAGTTTTTACACCTTGGAAATAAATAAACTCTATAAATTAGAAATTGATTTATTGTTGCACTGATTGTTTAGACTTCAGGAAGCGATAAATATTAATAATGCAGACTAAACTTAAAAGTGTGTCCAGCAATAATATTTTCCCCTTTTTTTCCAGGGGAGACAGTTGTTAAACATTTACCAGCACACTCATGGATGTAACATAACAAAACTAGAAAATTAGGTGAGAATTAAGCTAAAGAGATTTTAGTTCTAGAAGTATTAGGAAGACACTGAAGGTTTTGTAATAAGGGAGTGACATGATCAGGCCTGTGCCCTGGGAAGGTTATTTCGAAGTTTTGCAGACAAGCAATTGAAGAATGGAAGTTCAGGGATAAGACTGATGAGTACAAAATATATTTTTAAAAGTGACAGATAAAAATTGTCAATTGATTGGATATGGAGAGTATAGGAGACAGAAGACATGAAGGCAAAAGTGGCTATGAGGTTCCAGATAGTACTGTCTGTGACTTCTGGATGAAAATTCAAAGGATTCTATTAATTGATCATTTAATGTGACTTAAAAGGTTATTCCCAATCCCCCTCATTCTAGAGATTTTGGTTTCAGGCTCACCCCTTCCAAAATACTGGGCAAGATATTCTCAAAGCCTGTGCCAAACTCTGATGGATATGGATGATGAATGCTAATTAGAAATCACCCTAGTATCAATATCTCTCCTCCTTTATCTGTAGCACATAATCTTCAGTGGATATTGAGAACATCTCAGACTAGCATCTCCAGACCAGTGTTCCCCACTCAGCCTTAGGCATGTTTATCACTGTGCCAATAAAACAGAGGGGATTTATGGCTACTCTTTTTTAATTCATTCAATTCTCTGTTCATTGGGAGGTTAATGTCATTGATCTATTTTCTCTTGAAACAAATAAAAACAATATGCGCTGACACCGGCTCTGACTTTTGACATGGACCATGGAGGTCAGCATTTAATTTTATATTTATAGACTACGTGAACAATATTATCTGTATTAAAAACTGTTCACTCAATCCTTGTCATTTTACAACTTTGTTCAATGACTCTCAGCTCATTGTGGATTTTTCCCCTTATATCTTCCCTATTTTCTCTCTATGTTTTTTCCATATTTTTAGTTTGCTCTCTACTCATTTTTAGTTTTCCTCTCATTCCTCTCTCCCTTTCTTTCTCTATATCCTTAACTCTCTTTCAATAACCTCTTATTTTTCTGATTTTTCATTCTTCTCTCTCCATCTTTCTTTATAATCTCTTTTTTGCCTATCTCTCTCTCTCTCTCTCTCTCTCTCTCTCTCTCTCTCTCTCTCTCTCTCTCTCT
>JAJPUD010013365.1:0-20062 GCA_023553655.1 Myrmecobius fasciatus
TTCTTATTTTTAAAGTGTTGTTTTCTTCAGTTATCTTTTTAAGCTCCTTTTATAACTGGCCAATTTGTTCCTTGCATTCTTTTTCCACTTCACTAATATTATTTTTCAATAAATTGGTGTCTTTTTCATGTCTCTTTGGCAGGGCATTATAGCCTTCTTGCTACAAATTGTATCCTTCTTGCACTGATTTCAGTTTATTTTCCCATTTATCCTCCAGCTCTTTTGAGATTCTTTATGCAATCTTCCAGCAAGGCCTTTTGAAAAGGGGACCAATGATGGTCCTTGTTGACTTCCTCTGGAGTTTTTTCTAAAGGAACCTCAGGATGTGGAGTCTGCCTTTCTTTCTCTCAATAGAAGCTGTCTATGGTGAGAGATTTCTTTTGTTTCTTCATTTTTTAGACCACGTGTAGTTCTATTTAAGGATAGAGAAGAGGGATCTGTGGTAGTTTGCCCTGGGGTAATTCTGCAAATTAACTTAAGGTGCTGGGCCGGTGGGGGCTAGGATCGTCCCCAAATTACTCTTTAAAAAAGGCAAATCTGCCAAAACAACTGCCCCCAATCAAGGTAGAGTGTCCTGAGTGCCTCAGATAAACTCCAGGTGTTTGGAGTTTGGAGTTTGCAATTTCTACCATGTTGAGCTGAGTCCAACCCTCACATACGAGCTGCACCGAGTAAACTGTTTATCCCTCTGCATGAGTTAAAAAGATCTGATATGAAGTTCTTCAGAGATATCTGAAAGCAGTGTCCAAATATTTCTGGATTCTGGGTTGACTTGAAGAGCAGTTCATAGGCTTATTTTATTGTTGATTTGAAAGAAGATCGGAGGAGGACACAGAGTCATGTTTTCACTCCGCCATCTTGTCTCCACCCCTCCTATTCCAGGAACTTCTAAAGATCTATAATACTTAACTTTTCTAACATTGTTTACCTCCACAATTTCCTTCTTGTCTTGTGGTTTGAGTTATCTAATTCTGAGAGCAAGGTTGAGATTTCTGATTCATGTAGTTTTGCTGTTTCTTCTTTCATCTCTCTTAATTTCTTCTCTTGTCAGGTGGCATCTTAGAGTTGCTTTAATTTTCATTTCTCTTATCAATTGTGATTTAGAGCATTTTACATGATTATTGAAAGCTTCTAAAATAGTACATTATATTATTTGATCATTTATCAATAGGAAAACACTTTGTATTCTTAAAAATAAAAATAAGTTTTCTATAAATTTGAGAAACTTTGTCAGAGAAACTTTCCTGAGAACCAATTCTCTCCCCTATCTCTAGTTTTTTTGTTTTCCTTCTGATTTTGGTTACATTTGTTTTGTTAGTGCAAAACACTTTAAATTTAAGCACACAAAAATCATCCATTTTATTTCCCATGACCCTCCTTATCTCTTGTTTTGTACTAAGCTCTTTCAGTTCATCAAATAATGCATTAGTATAGTTATTTACTATTCTCTATTTTGGACAATATTTATTCCATTGATCCACCACTCTGTTTCTCAGAACGTACCTAATTGTTTTCAAGATTATGACTTTGTTATATATTTTGACACAAGAAAATGCTTTCACATTTTAAAAAAATGATTTCCTTGATATTTTTTATCTTTTATTTTTCCAGACAAATTTAGTTCCAATTTTTTTCTACCTCTATAAAATAGTTCATTAATAGTTTGGTAAAATGGTGCCTAATAAATAAAGTGTTTTATGAAGAAGTCATTTTTACTACATTACTCAACCTAACCATGAGCAATTATGGATTACTTTTATGGTTATAGTTTTTTTTTCTTCTCTACTATTAGATTATCAATCCTTAGCAATTGTATTTCCAATCAGTTACTCCTTTTTTTTTTCTTTAGAGACAGTTGTCCCCATTGATTTACATTTTCTATTTTATCAATTATTTCTATTGTGCAGACAATGAACTTTGCATGTTTGCTGCCACAATTCTTTTTTTTTTCTTTTCCTTTTAAATCATTCAAAAATATCTTGTTATGGTTCTATGCTCTTTTGGGAATATTTCTTTTTTTTTCAAATTATATCATGTGATGATTCATTCTTTTTTGTATTACAATATTTAGCTAGGGAGGTCTGGAATCTTTTACCTCATCTGGAAGAAATATCTTCCCTTTTTTATTCATCTGATTATATTCACGGTTTTTTATTGGATTTTTCCCTCTGAAATTTACGATAATTTTAGTCTTTTTAAAGATTTTAGAGATTTTGGGAAAGGAGTTTCTGAGGTGGAGCCAAGATGGTGGAGAGCAGACACAAATCTGTAACCATCTAACCTTCTCTCAAACCAAAAGCAGATTAACCCTCTAAACTGGTTTTGAAGTCAAAGAATCAACAAATATATTGAGTAGAACACATTTCTAGAAGAAGATACCTTGGAAGAACCTCAGAACAGGTTAATTTCACTTGGGCAGGGAGACAGTCTGCCAAACCCAGACCACAGCACAGGGAGACCAGGGAAAGGAGCTGGAGTGGAGTCAGAGCATTATAATCTTCTGTGAGCCTCTTAGGCTGCTCTGTCCTGGTTGCTAGCAAGTGGTTTGGTAGCTTTGCTTTTTATAAAAAGTAAATTTTAAACCACTGAGACCCAGAAGAACTAGTTGTGATTATCCAGTAATGGAAATCAATCAATCAGCAGAATTGGCCAAGGACAAATTAAAGCAGCTTTTGCTCATTTGCATCAAATAGACCTCAAGCCTTAAAAAATGAATAAAAAAAAATTCTCATCATAGACAGCTTTTATGGAGAGAGAGAAGAAGAGATCTCAAATACTGAGGTCTCTAAAGATAAAACTACTATCAAGAAAACTCCAAAGAGAGACATAAGCTGGACCCCATGTTGCAAGTCTTTCTTCAAAGATTGCATAAAGGATCTTAAAAGAGAGTTAGAAGAAATATGGGGAAATAAAATGACATCATTGCAAAAAAGAATGGAAAATGGAAAAAAAAAAGAATGCAATGAACAAAAAAATTGAATTAGCCAATTGCAAAGGGAACTAAAAACAATAACTGAAGAAAATGATACACTAAAAATTAGAATTGAACAAATGGAAGTGAATGATTCATTAAGACTTTAAAAATCAAACAAACAAAAACAAAAAAAGAAAAAGAAAAAAAATGAAATATCTCATAGGGAAAGCAACTGACCTGGAAAATGATTTAGAAGAGATGATCTAATGATTATTGGGTTTCCTGAGAGTCATGATAAAAAAAAAAAAAAAAAAAAAAAGAAAACTAGACACCATCTTATGAGAAATGACAAAAGAAAACTGTCCTGATATTTTAGAATCAGAAGGTAAAATAGCCATCCAAAGAATCTACCTATCATGTCCTAAAAGAGACCCAAAATTTAATCCCCAAGGAATATCCTGGCTTTATTTCAGAACCATCATAATAAGGAAAAGTAATTGTAAGCAGCTAGAAAGAAACAATTTAAATACTTAAGAGCCACAGTAAGGACTTAGCAGCTTTAAAGGGTTGTAGGACCTGAAAATTGATATTCCAAAAAGTAAAGGACTGAGATTACAGCCAATAATAAGCTATCCAGCTAAAAGGAGCATTATTATTCAGGGAAGAAGATGGACATTCAATGATATTAGTGAATTTTATCTATTTTTAATGAAAAGACCAGAATGGAACAAAAAATTTGTTCTCCAAACACAGAACTCAAGAGAAACAGAATAAAGTAAAAAGGAAAAATACTCTTGAGAACTACATTTATGATATGTATATACTCCAAGAATGTGGGTATAATTTGATTTTATTATGATGATATGAAAAAGAAACTAGAGGTCAAAAAGGGATTATACTGGAAGAAGAGGAAAAAGAAGGGAAAATAAGGGAAAAATATCTCATGAAGAGGCAAAGGATATCTATTATAATTGAGGGAGAGAAGGGAGGTGGAGGAGCATTGTGTGAATCTTACTCTCATGAGATTCAGCTCTAAGAGAGAATGACAGACATATTTGGTAACACAAATAAATTTGTCTCACTTTATAGGGAAGTAACAGGGAAAGGGGGAAAAGAAAGGAAAAGACAACTAGAGGGAAAACAGAAGAATTAAGGAAAACGTATTTAAAAAGGGGGAGGGACTCTATAGGGGGAGGACTGTTTGAGGGAGGTAATCAATAAAAGCAAAATATTGCGGGGGAGGACAGGGGGACAGGAAAGAGTAAAGTATAACCTAGGGTAAATAAGATGGCAGGAAATATAGAATTAATTATTTCAAATGTAACTGGTAATGGGATGAACTCCCCCATAAAATGGAAGCAGGTAGCAGACTGGATTGAAAGCCAGAATCCTACAATATATTTTTTACAAAAAACACATTTAAAGCATAGTGATACATGCAGAGTAAAGGTAAAGGGCTAGAGCAGAAAATATTTTTTAGGTGAAGAAAAAAGGCAAGGATAGCAATACTGATCTCAGGTCAAATAAAAGTAATGACAGATCTAATTAAAAGACACAAGGAAGGAAACTAAATCTTACTAAAGCGTGCCATAGATGATGAAGCAATACCAATACTTAGCATATATGCACCAAATGGTATAGCATGGAAATTCCTAGAGCAGGAGTTAAGAGAGATGCAAGAAGAAGTAGACAGCGAAACTATATTAGTGGGGGATCTCAACTTTGCTTTCTCAGAATTACATAAATTAAAAGACAAAATAAATAAGAAAGAAGTTAAGGAGATAAAGAAAATGATAAAAAAAAAGTTAAGTGTGATAGAACATTGGAGAAAATTAAATGGAGACAGAAAGACATTTACTTTTTTCTCAGCAGTTCATGGAACTTATACAAAAATTAACCATGTGTTAGGGCATAAAAACCTCAAAATCAAATGCAAATAAGCAGAAATAGTAAGTGCATTTTTCTTTAAATCATGATGAAATAAAAATCACATGCAATAAAAGGCCAGGAGAAAATAGACCAAAAAGCAACTGGAAATTAAATTATCTCATCCTAAAAATGAATATGTGAAACAGCAAATTATAGACACAATTACTAATTTTATCCAAGAGAATGATAATAATGAGACAACATATCAAAATTTTTGAGATACAACCAAAGTGGTAGTAAACAGAAATTTTATATCTCTATATGTTTACTTGCATAAAAATAGAGAAAGAGAAAATTAATGAATTGGGTTTGCAACTAAAAAAGCTAGAAAAAGAACAAATTAAAAACCCCCAAATAAATACCAAACTTGAAATTCTAAAAATAAAAGGAGAGATTGTTGAAACTGAAAGGAAATAAATGAATTAATAAATAAAATCAAAAAAATAGATAAACGTCTAGCTAATTTGATTAGAAAAAGGAAAGAGGAAAATCAAAGTGTTAGTTTCAAAAATAAAAAGGGAGAATTTTGTACCAATGAAAAGGAAACTAAAATAATAATTGGGAGTTGTTTTGCCCAACTTTATATGACAATAAATTTGATAACTCAAGTGAAATGGAGCAATGCCTACAAATTATAGATTGCCAAATTTAACAGAAGAGTAAATTAATTACTTAAATAGTCCGATTTTAGAAAAAAAGAAATAGAACAAATTGTTAATCAACTCCCTAAGAAAAAATCCCCAGAAGCAGATGGATGAGAATTCTACCAAACATAAAAAGAACAATTAACTCCAATACTATACAAACTGTTTCAAAAATAGGGAATAAAGGACTTCTACCAAATTCCTTTTATGACACAGACATGGTACTGATATCTTAACCAGGTAGGATGAAAACTGAGATAGAAATTTATAGACCAATCTCCCTAATGAATATTGATAAAAAAAAAACTTGAATAAAATATTAGCAGAGATTACAGAATATCATCCCTGGGATCCACATGAACAAGTAATATTTGTACCAGGAATCCAGGGATGGGTCAATATTAGGAAATTTATTAGCATAATTGACTATATAAATAAACCAATGAACAAAAAACATATGATTATCTCAATAGATGCAAAAAACCATTTGTTAAAATCCAACAGCCATTCCTAATAAAAACACTAGAGATTATAAATGGATTTTTCCTTAAAATACTCAGTAACATCTACTTAAAACCATCAGCTAGCATCAATGGTGATAAATTGGAACCATTTCCACTAAAATCAGGGGTGAAACAAGGTGGCCCACTATCACCATTACTAATCAATACTGTAATAGAAATGCTAGCTTTGGCAATAAGAAAAGAAAGAGAGATTAAAGGAATGAGAATAGGTAATGAAGAAACCAAATTACCGCTTTTTGCAGATGATATGATGGTATACCTAGAGAACCCTAGAGAATCAACTGAAAAAAAACTATTAGAAATAATCCACAAATTTAGCAAAGTTGCAGGATACCAAATAAATCCATATAAATCATCAGCCATTTTTATACATCACTAACAAAATTCAGCAGCAAGAGATAGAAAGAGAAATTCCATTTAAAGTAACTGTTGATAGTATAAAATATTTGGAAATCAGTTGAGCCACGATGGTGGAGCCCAGACAGGACTCTCTGTGACCTCCTCTGATCTTCTCTCAAACCAACAGCAGATTAAGGCTCTGAAGTGGTTCTGGAGTGAAGGCTCGCCCAAATACTTGGAGTACAACACATTTCCAGCAAAGGTTACCTTGGAAGAACTTCACGACAGGTCTTTTTCAAATGGGTAGGGGATTGGGAAGTTTGCTGAACTCAGGCAGTGCACAGATAGGGCAGGAGACCGGGGTGGGACAGTGTGTGGAGGATTCTAAGCACCTGGGAATTCCCTGGGAGATGCCTGGGCCATTTTGCTCTGGTTGCTGGCAACTGCTTTGGCAGATCTGCCTTTACTAAAAGGTAGAATAAAATCCATGGAGAAGACAGGACCTAGCCCGGCCAGCCCAGCAGCAGAATTCAATCAGCCGAACTGCCCCAGGGCAAATTGAAGTGGCTGCTGGTCCTCTTCTTAAAACAGACCTCAAGCTCTAAAAATGAGTAAGAAACAGAAAAGAACTATCACTACAGACAGCTTTTATGGAGAGAAAGAAAGGAAGGCCTCAGATCCTGAGGTTCCTAAAGGTAAAGCAACTCCAGAGGAAGCCACAAAGGCAGACATTAGCTGGTCCCCATTTCACCAGGCTTACCTGGAATATAGCATAAAAAATCTCAAAAGAGAGTTAGAAGAAAAATGGGCAAATGAATTGAGATCAGTGCAAGAAGGATATAATGCTTTACAAAAAATATATGAAAAATATACCAATTCACTGAAAAACAAAAATGGTGAAATGGAAAAAGACAACAATTCAATGAAAAACAAAAATGGTGAAATTTAAAAAGACAACAATGCAATGAAAAACAGTATTGGTGAAATGGAAAAAGACAACAACTCCCTGAAAAATAAAATTGGCTAAATCAAAAAAGACAACAATTCACTGAAAAACAAAATTGGTGAAATGGAAAAAGACTTCAATGAACAAAAAAATTCAATTGGCAAGTTACAAAAGGAGCTAAAAAAGGTAACCAAAGAAAATAATACTTCAAAAATTAGAATTGAACAAATGGAAATGAATGACTCAATAAGACTTCAAGAATCAGTCAATCAAAACAAAAAAAAAAGAAAAAAAAAAAAAGCAGAAGAAAATATGAAATGTCTCCTAGGAAAAAGAACTGACTTGGAAAATAGATGTAGGAGAGAAAATCTAAAGATTATTGGACTCCCTGAAAGCTATGATGAAAAAAAGAACCTAGATGCTATCTTCCAGGAAATCACGAAAGAAAACTGCCCTGATGTTTTATAATCAGAAGGCAAAACCTCCTGAAAGAGACCACAAAATTAAAACTCCAATGAATATCATGGCTAAATTTCAGGACTATTGAACCAAGGAAAAGATATTGCAAGCAGCTAGAAAGAAAAAAAAAATCAAATACCGAGGAACTGTAACTAGAATCACACAAGATCTGTCAGCTTCCACATTAAAGGATTGCAGGACGTGGAATCAGATATTCCGAAAGGCAAAGGAACTTGGATTACAGGCAAGAATAAGTTATCCAGCTAGAATGAGTATTATCTTCCAGGGAAGAAGATGGTCATTCAACAATACAGGAGAATTTCACTTATTTCTAATGAAAAGACCAGATCTGAACAAAAAAATTGACCCCTAAACACAGAACTCAAGAGAAGCATAAAAAGGTAAAAAGGAAAGAACTCTTGAGACCTATACTTCTACTATGGGTATACTTAAAGAATGGCAGTATAATATGATTTTTCTTTGATAAAATGAAAAAGAAACTAGAAGTGAAAAGGCTATCATACTGGAAAAAGAGAGGAAAGGAGGTAAAATAAAGGAAAAAAGGAGATAAAAATAAGGTAAAATCTAATGAAGAGGTAAAGAAAATCTAATATAATTGAGGGAAAGAAGAGATACTGATGAGTATTGTGTGAATCTTATTCTCATCAGATTAAACTCTAAAAGAGTATGAGACACATTTGCTTTTACACAAAAACGTATCCCTCCTTATAAGGAAGTGGGAGGGAAAGGAGGAAAAGAAAGGGATAGACAAATAGAAAGGAAAATAGAAGAATTAGGGGAAAGGTGTAAAAAAGAGAGAGGGGATCTAAAAGGGGAAGACTGTTAGAGGGAGGTGGGCAGGAAGGAAGGGAGAAAGAGGGAAGGAAAGAGAAAAACATAACTTTGGGTCAATAAGATCGAAGGAAATACATATTTAGTTATTTTAACTGTGAATGTGAATGGGATGAACTCTCTCTCACTCTCTCTCTCTCTCTCTCTCTCTCTCTCTCTCTCTCTTTTTTTTTCCTAAGGCAATTGGAATAAGTGACTTGCCCAGGGTCAGAAAGCTAGGAAGTGTTAAGTATATGAGACCAGATTTGAACTCTGGTCTTTCTGACTTCAAGGCTGGTGCTCTATCCACTGCACCATGAACTCTCCCATAAAATAGAAGCAGATTGCAGAGAATAGATTAAAAACCAGAATCCTACAATATGTTGTTTACAAGAAACACACCTAAAATATAGAGATACATACAGAGTGAAGGTAAAGGGATGGAGCAGAATCTTTTATGCTTCAGGTGAACAAAAAAAAGCAGGGGTAGCAATCCTTATCTCAGATCAAGTAAAAGCAAAAATGGATCTACTTAAAAGAGATAGGGAAGGAAACTGTATTTTACTAAAGGATACCATAGACAATAAAGTGGTATCAGTACTAAACATAAATGCACCAAGTGGTATAGCATCCAAATTTCTAGAGGAGAAACTAACAGAGATGCAAGGAGAAATAGACAGTAAAACTATACTAGTGGGAGATGTCAACCTTGCTCTCTCAGAATTAGATAAATCAAACCACAAAATAAATAAGAAAGAAGTTAGGGAGGTAAACAAAATGTTAGAAAAGTTGGGTATGATAAATCTCTGGAGGAAATTGAATGGAGATAGAAGGTACTTTACTTTTTCTCAGGGGATCATGGAACCTATACAAAACTTTTCCATGTGTTGTGGCATGAAAACCTCAAAATCAAATGCAGAAAAGCATAACTAGTAAATGTATCCTTTTCAGATCATGGTGCAATAAAAATCACATGTAATATAAGGCCAGGAGAAAATAGACGAAAAGTTAATGGGAAATTAAATAATCTAATTTTGAATAATGAATAAGTGAAAGAGCAAATCATAGACACAGACAATAATTTCATTCAGGACAATGACAATAATGAGACAACATACCAAAATTTGTGGGATACGGCCAAAGTGATTATAAGGGTTAATTTTTATCTCTAGATGCTTACTTGGATAAAATAGAGAAAGAGAAGATCAATGAATTGGGGTTACAATTTAAAAAGCTAGAAAAAGAGCAAATAAAAACCCTCAATCAAATACCAAATTGGAAGTTCTGAAAATAAAAGGGAAGATTAAAAAAATTGAAACAATAAAACCATTGAATTAATAAATAAAACTGTGTTTGTTTTATGAAAAAAACAACAAAATAGGTAAACTTTTAGTTAATTTTATTAGAAAAAGGAAAGAGGAAAGTCAAATTGTTAGTCTCAAAAATAAGGGAGAACTTTCCACCAATGAAGAGGGAATTAGAGTAATAATTATGCGTTACTTTGCCAAACTTTATGCCAATAAATTTGATAATCTAAGTGAAATGGAGGAATATCTACAAAAATATAGATTGCCCAGGTTAACAGAAGAAGAAATAAATTATTTAAATAGCCCAATTTTAGAAAAAGAAATAGAATAAGCTATTAATGAATTCCCTAAGAAAAAATCTCCAGGACCAGATGGATTTAACATGTGTATTCTACCAACCATTCAAAGAACAATTAATTTCAATACTATATAAACTATTTGAAACAATAGGGAAAGAAGGTGCACTACGAAATTCCCTCTATGATACAGATATGGTGCTGTTAGCTAAACCAGGTATGGTGAAAACAGAGAAAGAAAATTATAAATCAATTTCCTTAATGAATATTGATGCAAAAATATTAAATTGGCCATTAGCAATGAGATTACAAAAAGTCATCCCCAGGATAATACACTATGACCAAGTTGGATTTACACCAGGAATGGAGGGCTGGTTCAACCTTAAGAAAACTATCAGCATAATCAATTATATTAATAACCAAACTGACAAAAACCACATGATTATCTCAATAGATGCAGAAAAAGCATTTGATAAAATCTAACACTGATTCCTATTAAAAACTCTTGAGAGGGTAGGAATAAATGGGCTTTTTCTTAAAATGATTAGTAGCATCTACTTAAAACCATCAGCAAGCATCATATATAATGGAGACAAACTAGAACCATTCCCAATAAGATCAGGAGTGAAACAAGGCTGTCCACTGTCACTATTACAATTTAATATTGTATTAGAAATGTCAGCTTTGGCAGTAAGAGAAGAGAAAGAGATTAAAGGAATTAGAGTAGGTAATGAGGAAAACAAATGATCATTCTTTGCAGATGATATAATGGTATACTTAGAAAACCCTGGAGACTCATATAAAAAACTACTAGAAACAACTCACAACTTGAGCAAAGTTGCAGGATACAAAATTAAACCACAAAAATCAGCAGGATTTTTGTATATTGCCAACAAAGTTCAGCAGCAAGAAATACAAAAAAGAAATTCCATTCTAAATAACTGTTGATAGTATAAATATTTGGGAATCTATCTGCCAAGGAAAAGTCAGCAACTATACTAAGTAAACTACAAAACACTTTCCACATGAATAAAATCAGACCTAGTCAATTGGAAAAACATTAAGTGCTCATGGGTAGACCAAATGAATATAATAAAAATGACCATACTACCCAAACTAATTTACTTATTTCATGCCATACCAATCAAACTACCAAGAAATTATGTTATGCATCTAGAAAAAATAGTAGCAAAGTTCATTTGGAATAATAAAAGGTCAAGAATTTCAAGGGAATTAATGAAAAAAAAAGCTGATGAAGATGGCTTTGCTGTACCAAATCTAAAACTATATTATAAAGCAGAGATCATCAAAACCATTTGGTACTGGCTAAAAAATAGAGTAATCGATCAGTGGCATAGGATAGGATGACAGGACAAACTAGGCAATAATCATTGCAATGGAGTGTTTGATAAACCCAAATACCCTTGCTCTTGCGATAAGTGTTCACTATTTCACAAAAACTGCTGGGAAAATTGGAAATTAGTGTGGAAGAAATTAGGGCTTGACCCTCACCTAACACCACATATCAAAATAAGATCTAAATGGGTTCATGATTTAGATATAAAGAGTGATATTATAAGCAAAATAGAGGAAAATGAGATAGTTTACCTCTCAGACCATAGATAAGTAATAAATTTATGTCCAAAGAAGAACTGGAACTTTTAATTGAATACCAGATAGATAATTTTGATTATATTAAGTTAAAAAGTTTTTGTACAAACAAAACTAATGCACACAGGATTAGGAGGGAAGCAATAAACTGGGATATCATCTTTACATTTAAGGGTTCTGATAAAGTCCTCATTTCTAAAATATATAGAGAATTGCCTCATATTTATAAGAATTTAAGCCACTCTCCAATTGATAAATGGTCAAAGGATATGAACAGATAATTTTCAGATGATGAAATTAAAACTATTTCTAGCCATATGAAAAGGTGCTCCAAATCACTATTGATCACAAACATGCAAATTAAGACAACTCTGAGGTACCACTACATACCTGTCAAATTGGCTAAAATGACGGAAAAAAAATAATTATGAATGTTGGAGAAGATGTGGGAAAACTGGCACACTGATACATTGTTGGTGGAACTGTGAATAGATCCAAACATTCTGGAGAGCAATTTGGAACTATGCTCAACTGTGCATACCCTTTGACCCAGCAGTGTTTCTATTGGGCTTATATCCCAAAGAGATCTTAAAGGAAGGAAAGGGTTCCACATGTGCAAGAATGTTTGTGGCAGCCCTTTTTGTAGTGGCTAGAAACTGGGAACTGAATCGATGCCCATCAATTGGAGTGTGGCTGAATAAATTATGGTATATAAATGTTATGGAATATTATTGTTCTTAGAGAAACGACCCGCAGGATGATTTCAGAGAGGACTGGAGAGACTTGCATGAATTGATGCTGAGTGAAATGAGCAGAAACAGGAGATCATTATACATGGCAACAAGAAGACTATATGATGATCAGTTCTGATGGACATGGCTCTCCTCAACAGTGAGATGATTCAAACCAGTTCCAATTGTTCAGTGATGAAGAAAGCTATATACACCCAGAGAGAGGCCTGTGAGGTGTATGACTGAACCACAACATTGCATTTTCATGCTTTCTGTTGATGTTCCCTTGCATTTTGTTTTCCTTCTCAGATTCTTTTTTTCTAGATCCATTTTTTCTTGTACAGCAAGATAACTGTAAATTTTTTTATACATATATTGGATTTATCATATATTTTTAACATTTTACTATGTATTGGACTATGTGCCATCTAGGAAAGGGGGTGCGTGAAGCAGGGAAAAATTTGGAACAAAAAGTTTTGCCAGGGTCAATGATGAAAAATTATCTTTGCATATGTATTGTAAATAAAAATCTTTAATAAAGAAAGAAAGAAATAGGGGAAGAAGAGGTGAAAAAAAGATTTTATTATTATAATATGCTTTCTTCTCCTTTAATTGTGGTATGAGAGGGAGGGGCACTAGACCTTACAAGTTTTCTCACCATTTTCCACTCTTGGCAATTCACAATTCTTTAGCCTTGATCTTTGCCTCATGTCACTTCAGGGGAGATGGGTAGAATTGGCTCCATTGGATATTGCATCAGACAGTGGAATTATTCAACTATCCACATGTTCTTTACTAGTCCAAGTTCTTCTATTCATAGTTCTAGGTTGAGTTGGGTTGCAATATAAAGAGCTAGATTAGTCATGTGCCTGCCTGAGCAGGTCATCTGACATGTAAGAGGAAAAGATATAGAGTTAGCTTGTTTCAGGCCTCCTATCTGAGAATGGTGAGCAGGATGCTTGAATGTCCTGAGTGAGCACATGAAGGGCTAATAAGTGACTTAGTTTATTGACTAGTTAGCTTGTTTGAATTCTTGGTGTCCTAGCCCATTGGGATAAGAGATATTGCTTTATGTCTGATGTATAATTCTTATTTTAGAGAGGTTTGAATAATCATGAAGCCTGTATAAAAATATTGTTATATTGTGTTTGTCAAATAACCTGATGATCCATATCATTGTTTCAATTTTTATTATTATTGCTATTGTTATTTTGTCTTCATTCAAATTCACTTCATATCCTTTCCCTTTGTATAACTTTTATTCATTGCTTATGTCTTACTACAGCTTATATTTATTACAACTTATTTAGTCATTCCTTAATTGAAGTACAGCATTATTATTTCCAGTTCTTTTCTATGAAATAAAGTTCTTAGATTTGTTTTGATTAACATATCTATGATTATTAGGACTCATTCTCCTGTTTATTATAAACCTGGCTCCAATATTAGGTCTTCACATTTAATATTGAAAATAGTAATAATAAAACCTTTTTATTTATATAACTTTAAAGCTTATAGTTTGTAAAAGATTCCATTCTCCAAAACCCTTTAAGGTAAGTATTGAAAATGTTGTTATCTTCATTTTGTAGAAAAGGAGTCAAATTATTAAAAAAAAAAAAGTTGTCCATGATCAACTAGGATCTAGCTAGTAAGTGGGGAGACCTTGGTTGCACCCTATGCAGGGATATTTCCTTATTGCATTTGCTTTCAATTTAAATGATCAAGATTTTCATTTTGGATTCTTGGCTTTAATAACTTACAACTTAATTCATTAATTTGTTCAATTAAAAGACATTCATTTCCATTATGTTAATAGATTCATCTAGGTAACAAGGTGATTTAATTTGAAGGACATAAACTAAAGCTATTCCTACTTTAAAACATCTTCCCAAATGATCAAATGCCTGAAATTTCATTAGAAAGCCAGTCTTTGGGGGCTTATTAACTTTATAGTTTTAAAGATTCCTCTATACAACTGCACATATCCTTTTGCAGATCAACACTATAACCCATTACAAAGCAAAGGACCTGATGAGGGAGGAAGAAGATATCAAAGAGAAACTCCTGCTACTGCACAATTTTGCTTCAAGCAGGGACAAAATATATAGTTTATGAAGACTATACAGGAACCAAAAAAAATCTGCTTTTAATCTTGTTGATTGCAAATATAACAAGAAAAAAAATCAGTTGGCACTAAAGAACAAAGAGTGAATCAAATGAGAATTTAAATATGTTTATTAAGTAGTTTCAGAGATTAAGTCTCTATTTTTAACTTTTAATTTATTTTATTTTTTTAACCCACGTGTTTATTAGTGAAGTATGCAAATTTCCTAGGCTAGCAGGAGGGAGGAGAGATTCGTTATGGAAGGGATAGAATAGATGGAAATCAATGAATATCTGTGTACAGTGTTCTCCTGTTTCTGTTCACTCAGCATCAGTTCATGAGTCTTTTCAAGATTTTCTGAAATCCACCTGCTCATCATTTCTTAAAGAACAGTGGATTGTACATATATAATACATATCAGATTGCTTGCTAGGTTAGGGAGAGAGAAGGGAAAGGAGGTAGGGAGAAAAATTTGTAGGTCAAAATCTTAAAAAATATGAATCTAAAAGCTATCTTTGCATGCAGTTGGAAAAAAAAGATAAAATTATATTAAGTTCAAAAAATTTTTAAAGTCCCATTTATCAAAAAAGGGCTAGAATCATAAGACATAGACAAAAGTAACTTCCTTCAGATTTCACTAAAATCCTGTTTTTTTTTTCAAGAAACCTTTTCTAATCTTTCTTCATATTAATTTCTTCCCTATAAGATTGCTCTGATTTATCCTGCAAATTTCTTTTGTTTTTACGAATTTCTTTCATATCTTCTTTATTCAGTTGTAAAGAGCTCCTTTCCCTCTATCCTCCAGAGTTCAGCATTGTGTCTACATTAAATCTTTTATAAATGTTTATTAATAAAACTTGACTTATTGGAAAAAGAAATTAATTGTTCATAAACCCAAGAGTTAAAATACTGGTGATAGTTATTATCATATATTTTTCTTCCACCTCAGGGCTACATTCTTTAAAACAGCTATATTTACACAAAACCTCCAAAATTTTCCTACAAACATTTAAAAAATCTTACAACATAACTTTTGTCTTCATCATTCAATTTAAAATTTTCTTTCAAAAAAATACCAATGATTTCTTAAATGCCAACTCTAATAATCTTGTTTCAATATGTATCATTCTTGTCCTTTCTAAATCATTTAATATTGTTAACCACTTTCTCTGACATTCTATTTATTTTCTGGGTTTTTATGGAATTATTCATTGTTTATTCTCTTTCTATATATCTGTTCATGTCTAACTATATCTTTATCATGTCATTTTCACTAATCATGAGTGTTTCTCAAGGTTTACTTCTCTCACTTCTTTCCTTTCTCTATTTTTTTTTTATTTTTTCACATGGTTATCTCACTAGCTTCCATAGGCTTTATTATCTTCTCTATGCTGATGTTTCCAGAAATATTTGGGCAGTCCTAATCTCCCTCTTTTGACTTCTAGTCCCTTTATCATCAATGGCACATTGGACATTGTGTACTGAGTGAACTACCTGCATTTCACTCATTCTGTCATCTTTCTAGCTCATCTTTCTTGCAGCCTTTGCTGAATGTAATTCAAAACACTACTCTCTTCCAAGTGTCCCAGGTTCATAAACTCTCCATTATTCCCTACTTTTCATTCTTCTTCATTTCTCACATACAACCTTTAATTAGTCCCAAAATCTCCATGTATGCACTTTTCTCTCTACTCACTTAACCTCCAACCCTGGTTAAATATCTCTCTCCCTCAAGCATAGACTACTCCAACATAGTCTCCATACAGCTACCAAAATGATTTTTCTTAAGTGCATATGTAAGCATGTCACTCTCATTCAACAAGCTAAATTGGGTTCCTATATCATTTAGGATAAAATACAAGCACTTTTATTTGCTTTTTAAGCCCTTTATAATGTGGACCCAATATATCTATAAAGACTCATTACTTAGAGAATTCTAGGAAGATGGTAGAGTATGTCAGAAAATTCCATGCTCTCCAGATTATTCCCACAAATAGGATAAGATAATGTTTTAGGAAGAACATAGAGCAGTAAATAGAAAGAAAAATTGGGATAGAACAGTAGTCCTTCTAGGACAATTAGGAAAAAAAACTGAAGGTATCAAGATAGAGATTTGGTCCCTCTGAAGTATGAACATTTTTAGGCTAGTTCCACTGAAAAAGTAAGGAAAAAGCCTGAGGCTTTCTAGGTAAGGAGATAACTTCTGCCAAGCCATGGGAATTTTCACTCACTAGATAATGTGGCATGTCTGAAGGGGAGAATATTGAGGTAATCTCTACAAATAAAAAACTACAGGCATAGATGTATGGCTGAGACATGGCTCTGCATAAGGAGAAAAAACACATTCCTGCAGAGTACTGAAGTAGTGGGGCAGGGATGCTACTGGCTTTGGTCACTTAAAGGAAAGCAGAGTTTTTGCTTTAAGGTTTCAGGTCAGACAGGAGAACCAGAGGAAGAACTGAGACTTGAGGCACCATCCCATACACCCCAGAAATAGAGTTGATTACAATAACAATATGATATAAATTTTAAAAAGAGCAGGCAATTTATACGGCAATTTTATACAACCATAACTGTATTTTAAGGCTTCCATTACATCTTGAGCAGACCATTGAAATCACCTAATTTCCTCCTTACCTCATCTCCCCTTTCCAATCCACACTCCCCACAGCTACCAAAGTGATTTTTTAAAAGGATAGGTCTGATCATGTCACATCACTATTTAGTAATATTCAATAGCTTTCTGTTACTCTAGAATAATATATAAATTCCTATTTGGCACCAAAGCCTTTTACAACCTAGCCACTTCCTATTTTTTTTTTTACTGCTTAACTCTCTTCAATGCAATGGCATCCAGTCATACTCATTCCTCATATAAGATGCTCTGACTTTCACTTTAATGCTTTTGCACCATTTGTCCCTGATGAGTGGAGTGCTCTTTCTCTCCTCATTTTTGCTTCTTAGAATTCTAAGCTTACTTTAAGATTCAGCTGAAGCACTATTTCCAGATGAAGTCCTATCCTCATCCTCCCAACTGCTAGTACCTTTCTTTCTAAGGCTATGTTTTATCTATCTACTCTATGTATCTTATATGTACCAGTTTGTGTACATGTTTTTTCCATTAGAATGTAAGCTCCTTCAATTTGGAACTATACCCAAAGGTCTATCAAACTGTACATACTCTTTAATCCAACAGTGTCTCTATTGAGTCTATATCCCAAGGAGATCATAAAAAAGGGAAAAGCACCCACATGTGCAAAAATGTTTATAGCAGTCCTTTTTGTAGTGGCAAGGAACTAGAAACTGAGTTGAGCCCATCAGTTGGGGAATGGCTGGAAAAGTTGTGGTATATGAATGTAATGGAATATTGTTATTCTATGAAAAATAATCAACAGGCTGATTTCAGAAAGGCCTGGAGAGACTTACATGATCTGATACTAGGTAAAGTGAGTAGAACATTGTACACATCCACAAGAAGATTATATAATGATCAACTTTGATGGATTTGATTCTTTTCAACAATGAGGTGATTCAGGCCAATTCCAATAGATTTGTGATGGAGAGAGTCATCTGCATCCAGACAGAGCACTATGGGACTGAATATGGTTCACAAGCTAGTATTTGTACCTTTTTTGTTTTTGCTTGGTTTTTTTTTCTCTCATTTTTCCCCTTTTTAATCTGATTTTTCTTATGTAGCATGATAAATGTGGAAATATGTTTAAAAGAATCACACATGTTTAACCTGTATTGGAATACTTGCTGTCTAGAGGAGGGTGGAGGTGGAGAGAGAGGGAGAAAAATATGAAACACAAGGTTTTGCAATGGTGAATGTTGAAAACTATCTTTGCATGTATTTTGAAAAATAAAAAGCTATTATAAAAAATAAAAAGAGCAGGCAAAAGTGAAAGAATACAAGTATAGAAAATTACTATAGAAATAGAGAAGACCTGGGCTCATCTTCAGAGGAGAATACTGAAGCAAAATAAATAAATAAATAAACCTACCCTACTCCTAACAAACTTTAAATGGCCATCTGTTCAAAAAGAATTTATAGAAGAAACCAAAAAAAAGTCTTTAAAAATAAAATGAGGCAGATTGAGACAAAATATTAAAAATATAAGAAAAATCAAAGAAAGAAAAAAAATTTTGAAAAGAAAGTCATCCAACCAGAAAAGGAAATCCAGAATTTTAAGAAAGAAATGACTCCGCAAAAACTAGAAGTGGACAAGGGAAGGCCAGCAGGTATAAGATATCAAGAAAGAATAAAACAAAATGTAAATAATGAAAAAATTAAACATAAAGTAAGCCCTCTCCTAAGGAAAAAAAATAATCTGGAGAACAGATCAAAAAAGAGAAAACACAAAAAAATATTTGGACTACATAAAAGCTACAATGAAAAAAGAATCATTATATATTTATAGAACAAATAATTACAGAAAATTGTCCTAAAAAGGAGGAAAGTAGAAATAGAAAAAAAAAATTCTACCAACCAGCAACTGAAAGAGATTTTACAAAGAATACCTGCAGGAACATTATAACCAAACTGCAAAATCTCCAGGTCAAAGATAAATCCTTTTTAAAAAATTTTTCTTAAAAGCTTTTTATTTACAAAACATATGAGTGATTTTTCTATATTGACCTTTGCAAAAACTTTTTTTTCCCAAGCTTTTCCCCTCCTTCCCCCCAGCCGCCACCCCTAGATGACAGGTAATCTAATACATGCTAAATAGGATAAATTATATGAGAAATACAATACATGTATACATATCTATACAGTTATCTTACTGCACAAGAAACATCAGATCTAGGAAGAGAAGAAGGAAAAACAACCTAAGAAGGAAAACAAAATGCATGGAAATATTCACAGAAAGTGTTAAAATGCTGTGTTGTGGTTCACACTCAGTTCCCACAGGCCTCTCTCTGGATGTATATGACTATATCTTCATCGCTGAACAATAGGAACTGGTTTAAATCACACCATTGTTGAAGAGAACCATGTCCATCAGAATTTATCATCGTATAGTCTTATTGCTGTGTATAATGTTCTCCTGGTTCTGCTGATTCCACTCAGCATCAGTTCATGCAAGTCTCTCCAGGCCTCTCTGAAATCATCCTGCTGGTCGTTTCTTACAGAACAGTAATATTCCATAACACTCATATACCATAATTTATTCAGCCATTCTCCAATTGATGGGCATCCTTTCAATTTCCAGTTTCTTGCCACTACAAAAAGGGCTGCCACAAAAATTTTTTCACACTTGGGTCCCTTTCCCTCCTTTAAAATCTCTTTGGGATATAGGCCCAGTAGAAACACTTGCTGGGTCAAATGGTATGCACAGTTTGATAACTTTTTGAGTGTAGCTCCAAATTGCTCTCCAGAATGGTTGGATCCATTCACAGTTCCACCAACAATGTATCAGTTTCCCA